>BLSH010287291.1:199545-211315 GCA_018402905.1 Glandirana rugosa | reverse complement strand
GAGTGGTAACACCCTCCCCGTCTCTGTGTTTGATGACGTCCTTTAGAGGGGTAACACCCTCCCCGTCTCTGTGTTTGATGACGTCCTTTAGAGTCGTATGGGGAGATTTCCTGCAGTAGTTTGTGTCTCTGCCCCTCCCACAATGGTGAGATTTCCTGCAGTAGTTTGTGTCTCTGCCCCTCCCACAATGGTGAGATCTCCTGCAGTAATTTGTGTCTCTGCCCCTCCCACAATAGTGAGATTTCTTGCAGTAGTTTGTGTCTCTGCCCCTCCCACAATGGTGAGATTTCCTGCAGTAGTTTGTGTCTCTGCCCCTCCCACAATGGTGAGATTTCCTGCAGTAGTTTGTGTCTCTGCCCCTCCCACAATGGGGAGATTTCCCTGCAGTAATTTGTGTCTCTGCCCCTCCCACAATGGGGAGATTTGGACCTGTAAGTCATGTATAATCCTCTTCACAATTCTACAGCCCTGACACTGTCCTGGACACATTGTTCCCAGAGAACTGCGGCGCAGCATTGAGGAAAATGTATCTCCTCCGGTAATCCACGTTTTAAGTCAACCGTTAAAAATAGAATCCGCGGACGGCGGCGAGAAGCTGCAGTTTTTATAATTCCGCCTTCTTACCTTGTTTTCCGATTCTTCGGAAAGTCTCTCCGTTGAAAAGCCGCGAAAATCTCAGCTTCTTGGGAGCCGGTTTTATAAACTCGTCCTGGCAGTCTTTTCTCGCACTTTCCTCGCTAATTGCGGTCGATTTCTGGGATCCCGGAAAAAGCTGCCTGTATCCTCCCCGGCCGCTGCCCCTGTCTGTTAACAAATCCATTTTATCTTCCCCTCCGAAGAGGAAATTCTTAAGAGATGTTTTTCCTTTGAACTTCCTGCGGTTTTCGCATAAATAATAAATAAAAGGCCGACACCTCCAGTGATTGTTGGCGCCCCGACAAGTGAAACCGTTTCCCGGGTTCTATTCCCATGAAAAGTCACTCTTCTAATGAGCAGGAATTTTGGTTAAGACTTCATTTTAATCTGCATTTGGGTTCTGCATGCACGTTTTTTATGTTCCAGTACATTTTACTTTGCTTGTATCTCTTTTTATTTTTTTTTTTTTTTTGCTTAATGTTTTCCGGTTAATTTTTTATGTGTCTTTTAGTTTTTTTTTAATGCGTTTCTGTAATTTTTGTTTCTCTCCCTTTTCTTTTTGCCAAAGTTTCCTGTGTTTTTTGGGCTATTTTCTTAAAGTCATCCAAGTACATTTTTGATTTGTTTTCAACGTGTTTTGGTGCATTTTTTTTCTCGCTTTTTTTTTTTGCCAAAGTTTCCTAATTGTTTTAACCACTTCAGCTCCGGAAGGATTTCCCACCTTAGGACCAGAGCACTTTTTGCGATTCAGCACTGCGTCGCTTTAACTGACAATTGCGCGGTCGTGCGACGTTGTACCTAAACAAAGTTGATGCCCTTTTTTCCCCACAAATAGAGCTTTCTTTTGGTGGTATTTGATCCCCTCTGCGTCATTTCTGATCACCGCTATAAACAAAAAAAGAGCGTCAATTTTGCAAAAAAAACAATATTTTTAACTTTTTGCTAAAATACAAATCCAAAAAAATATATATAAAAAAAACTAATTTATTCATCGGTTTTGGCTGATTTATATTCTTCCTCATATCTTTGGTAAAAAAATTGCAGTCGGCGTTTATTGCAAAAGTTGCCGCGTTTGCAAACCATGAGATTTACTTTCTGGCATTTTTACAATTTTTTTTTACTAGTAATGGCGGCGATCTGCGATTTTTATCGGGATTGCGATATTGGGGCAGACATGTCGGACATTTTTTACACTTTTTTGGGACCAATGACATTTATACAGCGATCAGAAATTTAAATATCCACTGATTACTGTATAAATGTCATTGGCAGTGAAGAGGTTAACCTGCAGGGGGCAATCTAGGGGGTAACTGTGTTCCCTGGGCGTGTTCTAACTGTGATGGGGCTGGGCTGCCAGGGGCACCAGAGATCTAACTGATCCCAGTGACAGGCATCAGTAGATCTCTTACATGCCACCTGGCAGAGCGGGGAACCACTGTTTTTTTCAACGGCGGTTCCCCATTCTTCTGCTGACAGGCAATCGCGCCTTGCCGACGGAGACCGAGTCCGCCTGAGCCGCAGCCACACTCTTGCCCACTAGCCGCGCACGCATGAACCGCCATTTATAGACGGTGATTCGCAGGACGCTGGCACTCTGCAGCAGTAAAAGTACGCGAGCCGAGTAGGGAACCGGTTAAGGATCGAGCCTCTTTCTGAAAGTCGGTGCTAGAAACATACTTGGAACCCTCAAACATTATGCATTTTCCTTCTAACACCCTAAAGAATAAAATGTTGGTTGTTGCAATAATTTTTGTCACGCTGTATTTGCGCAACGGTCTTACAAGCAAAATTTTTTGGAAAATTTTTTGAATTAAAAAGTAAGACAGCAGTAAAGTTAGCCCAATTTTTTTCTATGCTGTGAAAGATAATGTTATGCTGAGTAAATTGATACCCAACATGTCACGCTTTAAAATCACGCCCGCTCGTGGAATGGCGACAAACTTTGGCACTTAATAATCTCCATCAACGGCATTTAAAAATTTTTACAGGTTACCACTTTTTAGTAAAAGAGGAGATCTAGTGCTATAATTATTGCTCTCGCTCGTACGATCGCGGTGATACCTCACATGTGTGGTTTGAACACCGTTATCATATGCGGGCGGGACTTACGTATGTGTTCACTTCTGCGCGCAAGCTCGGCGGGACGGGGCGCTTTCAATTTTTTTTTTTCTTATTTATTTTACTTTTTATTTTTGCACCGTCCTTTTAAAAAAAAAAAATGGGTCACTTTTATTCCTATTGCAAGGAATGTAAACATTCTTTGTAATAGATAAAAAGCATGAGGGGACCTCTTTAATGTGAGATCTGGGGGTCAAAAAGACTTCAGATCTCACATTTAGACTTAAATGCAATAAAAAAAAAATTAATGTCATTTGAAAAAAAAAAAAAAAAATCCCGTTTAAGACCATTGAGCGGAAGTGACGTTTGACGTCGCTTCCACTCTGCAATGTTATGGAGCCGAGCGGGGGTCATCTTCCCCTCAGTCGGCTCCATACCTCAGAGGGGAGAACATCCGATCGGCTCCACCGCTACCGACAGCTCGGGTAAGTGGCAGAGGCAACCAGAAAGTGGCGGGAGGAGGAGGCCCTCTCCCTCCCCCCCATAAACGTTATCTTGTGGCCAATCCGCCACAGCGACCACTTTCTTCTGAAAGAGGACCGCCCGCCATTTTTAATAATACGGTATAAACGGTATTCAGCGGAAAAGTTGCGTTCCAGTGCATTTTTGATGCATTTTTGATGCATTTTGAACACGTTCCAGTGTGACGTGTTATAGGCAGCAGCTAGGTGCCATAATCCAGGTACTTTTTTACACAGAGGGTGATTCAGCGCCAGTTAAAAGTGGTCCCTGCGGCGAGATCACCTTTATAGGCAGCAAGACAGGTGCCCCCTCCCGGAGCCGTCGGTAAAGAGGGGAAACCCCTGGTGCGATGGGCAGGAAGTCGGGTGAGGGCACGATGGCCCCCACTCAACTCTATGCCCTTGGAGGACCAGAGTGACGTCCGCCATCTCTTCCGCCCAACGGCCTTAAAGGGACAATTCCTTTTTTTTTTGTTTTGGGAAAAATGTGAAATAACTTTTTTTTGCTTTTAGGTGTCAATGTGAGGTGTGGGGTATTTTTGACCCCGGATCTCGCATTAAAGAGGACCTGTCATCCTTATTTCTATTATGAGAGATGTTTACATTCATTGTAATAGGAATAAAAGTAATCAAAAAAAAAAATTAAAGGGACAGTGTAAAAATAAAAAATTAAAAGTTAACTAAAAAATAAAAAAATGAAAGCGCCCGTTCCGCTCGTGCGCAGAAAAAGGACTTTTTTTTTTCGCCAAAGTTTCCTAATTGTTTTAACCACTTCAGCCCCGGAAGGATTTCCCACCTTAGCACCAGAGCACTTTTTGCGATTCGGCACTGCGTCGCTTTAACTGACAATTGTGCGGACGTGCGACGTTGTACCTAAACAAAATTGATGCCCTTTTTTCCCCACAAATAGAGCTTTCTTTTGCTGGTATTTGATCACCTCTGCATCATTTCTGATCACCGCTATAAACAAAATAAGAGCGTCAATTTTGCAAAAAAAACCTATATTTTTTACTTTTTGCTAAAATACAAATCCAAAAAAAAATATATATAAAAAAAACTAATTTATTCATCGGTTTTGGCTAATTTATGTTCTTCCTCATACCTTTGGTAAAAAAAATCTCAGTTGGCGTTTATAGCAAAGGTTGCAGCGTTTGCAAACCATGAGAATTACTTTCTGGCATTTTTACATTTTTTTTAATAAAAGTATATAAAAGTAATAAAAAAAAAATAATTAAAGGGACAGTGTAAAAATAAAAAATCAAAAGTTAACTAAAAAATAAAAAATAAAAAAATGAAAACGCCCGTTCCGCTCGTGCGCAGAAGCGCATACGTAAGTCCCTCCCACATCTGTAAACGGTATATATACAAAAATGCAGCGCTAAAAAAAAGTCCAACAATAATGATAAGAGATGATGGAAGAAGAAAGACTGAAGGAGATGCCAGCACCCAAGTTCAGTGTGGAAATATTGGCACACCACCCCACAGTGAGCAACCCAGCTTCTTACCAGATAGCCACTAAGGCAGCGCTTGATATAAATACTCCAGTAGTAGTGACATCCAATCCTCCAACTTTGAGGCAAAGATTTCCTCCCTCATAAACAATGACACCGATCAGCTAATCAAACCAGTACACCGATAATCATGTTTCACAAAAGGACCTCCAGTCATCCAGCCCAAAGACAAAAGGCTTCTCATCCGTTGCAGACAATACCTCAGCAATCAGATAATCCAAAATAGTGAAGCCCGTTTTTACAAAGCATAAATTTATTGAAGGTAAAATACTCACATTTGGTAAGAATTTCAAAGCAAGTGGATACAATCATAAACCGCGGTTCAGGAAGCGTGCTGGGCGTGATGAAACGGTCCACTGACGCGTGACGAAACAGTCAACTGACGCGTGACGAAACAGTCAACTGACGCGTGACGAAACAGTCAACTGACGCGTTTCATTCAATAGAATGTCATCAGAAGCGTGAACGTCCGCCCACAGCACACTTGTGTAAATACTCCCTGACAGGAAGTCGTATGTGGAATGCACGGCGTCACTACCGATGCATGCCAAAGGCAGGAAGCAGAAGTGTGAACTCTTAATCCCTGCCAGGTCATGTTTTAATGTATTCTGAAAACGAGGAAGCGATGCAAAGAATAGCCTCTATATAGGGTGACCACATTTCCAAACTGCCATTCGGGGACACACCCCAGCATGCATCAGTCGGTGATGTCACAAGGGGGCGGTACCACCATGTGACATCACCAGGTAGCCCCGCCCCTTACCTATTTACGAAATGTCACTCGCAGTCAGTGGGTGGCCCTGCTTGAGAGCGGAATGGGATTTATATGCAACTTTGGTGCCTTAGATAGAAAAAGCATTTGCTTCATGTATGTTAGCCCAACATTGCAGTTACAGGCAGATACCTCATGATCGGATGTGTACAGGGGGGGCTGGAGGAAGCACTAGTTGGCACAGCACACTTGGGTCACTCTTGGGATGGCAGCACAAGAATGATGTTGCACCCAGGGGAGAGAGCACAGGCTGCCACGCCACGCTACACCACTGTGGCTGGCCCAGCCGGATGACATCATCGGCAAATGCAGAATTGTGGACGGCCTGCATCAGTTTCATTCCGAGACATTGTATTGTCCTGGAATGAAGGTGCCCGGGACCTGGGACAGACATGCCGAATGCGGGACTGTCCCGGGCAATCCGGGACATGTGGTCACACTACCTCTATATGGCTCTGGTATGATAAATGAATATCACCACATCACATCGCCCCCTAGCTTCAGATGAATGGAAATACTTCACAACTGTCCGACTTGTTAAAAACAATGATAATAATAACAGTGATTACATTAACTCTAAAAATATATAAAATAACCAAAACAATCAAATATCAAAAATTATAAAAAATGTAACAAATAAAATATAATATAATTACTAATAATTATTAATAACATTTATTATGGAAACTGAACAGCCAAGGACTAAAATTACAGATGGAAGAAAAAAGGATATGATAGATACTAAATACTAGAGTTGACTGGGATCAACTATTATTAATAAAACAGTTGACATCCCAGTCAACTTTCAACCAAAAGGGGTAAAACTCTTGAAGTCATTAAATCCAGCGAGTCTCAAGTCGCGAAATCTCTCTCCTTATAAAACTCCCACGCCAATGAGGCGTGAGTCTGTCTATGGCAAGGAAAATAGTACCCGCTGGATTTTTTTGATGATACTCCAAATAGTGTCTGGAAACAGAGTGTTTGGGAAAGCCTCTCTTAATATTGGCCACATGCTCACCGACCCTAAAACTCATGGTCCTGGTGGTACGACCAACATAATGTAACCCACATGGGCAGGTGAGCATGTAGACCACATTCCGTGAGGAACAAGTAATAAAAGTCTTAATGGCATATTCCCTACCAGTAACATTGGACCTAAAATTGGTGATCTTTTTGTCCCTAACCTGTATGTAAATGGCGTTCAAACCACACATGTGAGGCATCGCCGCAATCGTTAGAGCGAGAGCAATAATTCTAGCACCAGACACCTTCTGTTACTATAAATTGATAACATGTGTCGCCTATGGAGATTTTTGAGTACCGTAGTTTGGCGCCATTTCACGAAAGTGCGCAATTTTTTTTTTTTTGAACGTGCGCAATTTTAAAGCGTGACGTGTTAGGTATCTATTTACAACATCTTACTAACGTCATTTTTCACATTATACAAAAAAAATGGGCTAACTTTTGTTTTTTTTTTGTTTTTTATGCAAAAAAAAATTATTTTTTCCAGACTTTTGTAAGACTGCTAAGATCTCCAAAAGTGGAAATCGTGTTTTGGAGTGCGGCTACCCAACCTTCACTTATCTTGTCTATATATTCTTTTCTAGTCTATTGTTTTTGGGGTTTTTTTCTGTTCTATTCCTTTGTTTTCTATTCTATTTTGTTCTCTTTGGAAATTGGAAAACTATTCAAATTGAGGCTAGATTCACACCTGTCCGGTGCAAATTCCAGCCTGTCTGCTGCCCGGAAGGGGCGGGGCCGCCGTTCGGCGACTCCTGTCCGTTCCCACAGCGCAGCAGCTGCGGGGGGAGGGGGAGGGGCCACGAGCAGGGAAAATATCCCCGTTCAGTGCGGAGTGCATCTCTGTGTTAGATGCGCTCCCATTGAACTCAACAGGCTGGGAGTTCGCACCGCATTGCACAAAAAACGCGGTTTAAGCCACATCCAATTCGCATAGGTGTGAACCCAGCCTCAAGGACTTTTCGAATTTGAAAACTATTCAAATTCGAAAACTATTTGAAAATTATTTGAATTCGAATTTCGTCTGATTTTTTTTTTTTTTTTCATTTTTCGGATTCATTTAAATTTGGTACTATTGTAATTCGGAAAATCGGTTACATCCGAATTTCCGAAAAAACGAAGATTCATCCGAAACGAAATCACACATGTCTAACCTAAACCCCATAGGAAATCTGTGGGGTATTGTCAAGAGGAAGACGAGAGACAACAGACCCAACAATGCAGAGGAGCTGAAGGCCGCTATCAATGCAACCTGGGCTTCCATTGCACCTCAGCAGTGCCACAGGCTGATGGCATCCATGCCACGCCGCATTGATGCTGTAAAAGGAGCCCCGACCAAGTATTGAGTCCATCCTATACTGTGCATGGACAGACTTTTCACTAAGCCAACATTTCTGTATTAAAAATCTTTTTTTTACATTGGTCTTATGTAGTATTCCAATTTTCTGAGATACTGAATTTTAGGTTTTCACTCACTATAAGCCATAATCATCAACCACTTAAAGCGGAGTTCCACCCAAAAGTGGAACTTCTGCTTTAATGGAAGGTGACCCCCACGACATGCCACAATTGGCATGTCTTTTTTTTTGGGGGGTGACCAGGGACCCTGTTTTCACAGGGTCCCAGGTCCACTTCCTCCCCTGGCGCCGCAGCTCCAGGAAGGAAGTCCACCCTCCCTCTTGGCGATCTTTTGGGACACGTCACAGGTCCCAGAAGATACGCCGGCCAGTCACAAGGCGCAGCGTGACTCGCGCATGCGCAGTGCGTGCCCGGCTTTGCAGCCAAAGCCGGGTGCCCACGCCTGTGATGCCGGCGCCGCGTAGAGGAGGGGGAGAGGAGCGAGCCCTCGGGCGACCGCATCGCTGGAGCGAGGGAAAGGTGAGTGTCTACACTTTTTGTAGCTGCTGACTTTTACATGGGTGGAACTCCGTTTTAAGGACCGAGCTTCTTTTTGAGATTCGGTGTTTAAAAGTTAAAATCAGGGTTTTTTGCTAGAAAATTACTTAAAACCCCCAAAAATTATACACAGTATCTCACAAAAGTAAGTTCACCCCTCACATTTCTGTAAATCTTTTATTCCATCTTTTCATGTGACAACACTGAAGAAATTACACTTTGCTACAATGTAAAGTAGTGAGTGTACAGCTTGTATAACAGTGTAAATTTGCTGTCCCCTCAAAATAACTCAACACACCGCCATTAATGTCTAAATCGCTGGCAACAAAAGTGAGTACACCCTAAGTGAAAATGTCCAAATTGGGCCCAATTAGCCATTTTCCCTCACCGGTGTCATGTAACTCATTCGTTTTACAAGGTCTCAGGTGTGAATGGGGAGCAGGTGTGTTAAATTTGGTGTTATCGCTCTCACTCTCTCATACTGGTCACTGGAAGTTTAACATGGCACCTCATGGCAAAAAACTCTCTGAGGATCTGAAAGAAAAATAACTGTTTCTCTACATAAAGATGACCAAGCCTATTAGAAGATTGCCAAGACCCTGAAACTGAGCAGAAGTACGGTGGCCAAGACCATACAGCGGTTTAACAGGACAGAAGAAGTTGAGTGCACATGCTCAGCGTCATATCCAGAGGTTGTCTTTGGGAAATAGACGTATGAGTGCTGCCAGCATTGCTGCAGAGGTTGAAGGGGTAGGAGGTCAGCCTGTCAGTGCTCAGACCATACGCCACACACTGCATCATATTGGTCTGCATGGCTGTTGTCCCAGAAGGAAGCCTCTTCTAAAGATGATGCACAAGAAAGCCCGCAAACAGTTTACTGAAGACAAGCAGACTAAGGACATGGATTACTGGAACCATGTTCTGTGGTCTGATGAGACCAAGATAAACTTTTTTGGTTCAGATGGTGTCAAGCGTGTGTGGCGGCAACCAGGTGAGGAGTACAAAGACAAGTGTGTCTTGCCTACAGTCAAGCATGGTGGTGGGAGTGTCATGGTCTGAGGCTGCATGAGTGCTGCCGGCACTGGGGAGCTACAGTCATTGAGGGAACCATGAATGCCAACATGTACTGTGACATACTGAAACAGAGCATGATCCCCTCCCTTCGGAGACTGGGCTTCCAACATGATAACTACCCCAAACACACCTCCAAGACGACCACTGCCTTGCTAAAGAAGCTGAGGGTAAAGGTGATGGACTGGCCAAGCATCTCCAGACCTAAACCCTATTGAGCATCTTTGGGACATCCTCAAATAGAAGGTGGAGGAGCGCAAGTTTTCTAACATCCACCAGCTCCGTGATGCCGTCATGGAGGAGGGGAAGAGGACTCCAGTGGCAACCTGTGAAGCTCTGGTGAACTCCATGCCCAAGAGGGTTAAGGCAGTGCTGGAAAATAATGGCAGCCACACAAAATAGTGACACTTTGGGCTCAATTTGGATATTTTCACTTAGGGGTGTACTCACTTTTGTTGCCAGTGGTTTAGACATTAATGGCTGTGTGTTGAGTTGTTTTGAGGGGACAGCAGATTTACACTGTTATACAAGCTGTACACTCACTACTTTACATTGTAGCAAAGTGTCATTTCTTCAGTGTTGTCACATGAAAAGATAGAATAAAATATTTAAAAAAATGTGAGGGGTGTACTCACGTTTGTGAGATACTGTATATATTTTTTCGAACACCCTAGAGAATAAAATGGCGGTTGTTGCAATACTTTATGTCACACCGTATTTGCGCAGCGGTCTTACATGCGCCTTTTTTAAAAAAAAAAAATCACTTTTTTGAGTTAAAAAAAGACAACAGTAAAGTTAGCCCAATTTTTTTATATATTGTGAAAGATAATGTTATGCCGAGTAAATTGATACCCAACATGTCATGCTTTGAAATTGCACCCGCTCGTGGAATGGCGACAAACTTTGGCACTTAAAAATCTCCATTGGCAAAATTTAAAAGTTTCTACAGGTTACCAGTTTAGAGTTAAAGAGGAGCTCTAGTGCTAGAATTATTGCTCTCGCTCTAACGATCGCAGCGATACCTCACATGTGTAGTTTGAACACCGTTTTCATATGTGGACTCGACTTACGTATGCATTCGCTTCTGCACGCAAGCTCGGTTGGACGAGGTGCTTTAAGGTATTTTTTCATTTATTTTTTTCTTATTTATTTTATTTTCACACTGTCCAAAAAAAAATTATCGCTTTTTTTCCTATTACAAGAAATGTAAATATGATCGGACCTCTTAAATATGAGATCTGGGGTCAAAAAGACCTCAGATCTCATATTTTCACTTAACTGCAATAATAAATAAATAAATGTCATTTGAAAAAAAAAGAGCTATGGGCGGAAGTGACGTTTGGCGTCGCTTCCGCCCTTCAATGCTCTGGAGTCGAGTGGGCGTCATCTCTCGGCATCCAGGCAGTGAGGGGAGTGGACCCGATCGTCTCTGCTGCTACCAGCTGGTCCGGTGAGTGGCGGAGACAACAGAAAAGTGGTGGGAGCACGGGGGGGACCTCATCCGATAAAAATGATCTTGCGGCGAATCCCACTTCTCATAAGCCCCACCCCTTATAGAATCCACCCACTCCGACCCCTGTATTCCACATACTGTGGCAGAAGTATACAGCTCAGCATCACAGGACAGAGTACACAGCTCAGCATCATATGTGGGGTATATTGCAGCCAGTAACACAGTATGCAGCAAGTTCACAGGTATTGCAGCCAGTATCACGGTATGCAGCCAGTACACAGGTATTGCAGCCAGTATCACAGTATACAGCCAGTATCACAGTATGCAGCCAGTACACAGGTATTGCAGTCAGTACACATGTATTGCAGCCAGTACACAGGTATTGCAAGCCAGTATCACAGTATACAGCCAGTACACAGGTATTGCAGCCCGGACATAGGTATCGCAAGCCAGTATCACAGTATACAGCCAGTACATAGGTATTGCAGTCAGTACACAGGGAGCCAGTACACAGGTATTGCAGTCAGTACATAGGTAGTCAGTACACAGGTAGTCAGTACACAGGGGGCCAGTACACAGGGGGCCAGTACACAGGTAGCCAGTACATAGGTATTGCAGTCAGTACACAGAGAGCCAGTACACAGGTATTGTAGTCACTACACAGGGAGCCAGTACACAGGTATTGTAGCCAGTACACAGGTATTGCAGTCAGTACACAGGGAGCCAGTACACAGGTACACATGACCGAGGGACACATCACTGATGTTATGGACACATGACCGAGGGACACATGACTGACGTTATGGACACATGACCGATGTTATGGACACAT
>BLSH010287291.1:168376-190198 GCA_018402905.1 Glandirana rugosa | reverse complement strand
TCATAAGTCCACTTCGCTGGTCTTAGGACCATCGAGTTCTCGGTCTCGACCGCCATCCAAGGTCCTACTCCGAAGTACACTGTAATATGTGTAACATCCAAACAGGACCGATCGATGCCGATTCACTCGCGGTACCGAGACCGGACCCGACCGACTAGGACGGGGATCGTCCACACCACCTTCTAGGGGAACTCCCTCGAAGTAGCAAACGTTGCTCGACTTATCGTGGTATTGAACCCGGTGTCAACGCAAAAACGGAGTCCTGACCGCGGACGATCCGGCCTTCTAATGTACCAGGTTTTCTGTTATAAGTCACACACGCCCTCAGCGTGTGAAAATGTCTGTCCCAAAATCCTGACCTGGTCTGTAAAAGTGTGCGACTCCCGCACACACTGAATATTGTCTTTTGGACCATGTAATCTTCCGGCCTAGCAGGCGCCAGTCCTGAGGCAAAAACGCAACTGTGGCCCAAGTTATGGTGCTATTCAGCTCGTTGCAAACGATGAAGCTCCCTCAAGGGGATCTTCCACCACACCTGCTAGGGGCAGGATCAGCCAGCCCAGGCCAGAGCCATGGCGCTCACTTAGCCGTAGCTAGCCAGGACAAACCTACAATGTGTATAATGTCACATGAAGCCTCATCCTGGAACCTACCGCCAGCTCTGGCTCTTGAGCTACCAGGATTCTGGTCGCTTCACCTGAATACTGCGTCCACACTCTCTTCCACACTTTCAGTGCTATAAACATGGCCACTAGAGCCTAGGCCGACTTTCGGCCCAACCCCCGTATCTTCCAGGGAAGAGCGACCGGCTTGCTTGCCTTAGCAAACTTCGACAAGTAGAGAGGTAGCCTTTAGATCCTTCACATCCTTATCCCTGGATGGATAGAGCTTGGCCTGCTCAGAAGGGAGGTATAACTTGCAACCTGGCCCATCCAAAATGATGTCCTAGTCCCGTTAGGAATAGGGAGAATACAACACTCTCTCTGAGGCTACGTCGCTATTGCGACCCCAAAGTCGCATGATTCAAAGTGCGACTCTACAGCGCGACTAAGTGCAGCCCCCGAACCAACTTACAGTCTTTCTGTCCGAGGAGCTAAGCGAGGCATCATGAGGCCGGAAGGAGTCTGTATCCTCTGGGGCTTCGTCTGCCACTGAGCCTGACATAGTGTTGGTTTCGCTCCGTGTGTGGGATGTGCCCCATTCCTTTAGGGACTGCTGCACCACATGCTTTACCGGCGACTCCATCTGCTGGTTTTCTGTCTTTTTTCCCGACTGCCCGGGCGTAACAGAGGTCGCACAGAGACTTGCCCTCTAGGACTTGTGCCCGACATCCCCAGCAGGCTCTGTGACCAGAGCAGCTGTTGTGGCGGTGGGAGCGGTGTCTGGAGGAGGAATGGGAACGTCTCCTCTGAAGGTGGTCTCCAGCGAGGTAGTGCAGGAACCTTTCCAGAGTTGCTGCAACTTTAAGTCGCATAGACAAGTCGCACTGTAGGGAACAGAACCCGAGGTGCCCCCACAAGGGCAAAGTGACTCTCTGCCTCACTGTCTGACTCACTTGGTGCCTTATCTGCATCAAATTAACCTCAGAACCTGTGCAATCCACACGCGCCCGGGCCCAAAGGGACGAGTCGGCAACCCCAGCTGCATTGCAGTGAGTGCGGTGCCTAGAGAAGGATTCAGAGCTTCTGCTATGAAGGCTGGATCTTGACAGTGACTTATGATGACCAAATCTGGATGAAGAAAGTTGATGTTGTGACCTAAGGAGGTCTTACTGATCTCCTGCCGTGTATTGTGAATCTGACCTAGGACACAACAAAAAAAAAAAAAAAAGCACAAAATAGGGTAGAAAAGAAAACCAAAAGTGTGCCCAGGCAAGCAAAGGGTTAAACACCCTCTTAAACTTGCTACACAAGGGCTGGCCACAGGGGGAGTAGTAATACATCTGGTGTGTGAACTGCACAGATAACCAAACTGCACAGGTGATACAATCACACCAAGACAGCACACAAGGTTGCATAGCAGAGCATAGACCTGTGATGATTGCATACAGCATTGGAGACTGCTGCAAGCTGTCCACAGAGAAAAACTCAATATCAACAGTCCTGACCGTTGAACGAATTTCTCCCTCTGCAATGATGCCACTGCTGCCCACAGCACACCTGCGCTGAGTCTCTGGGTAGGAATAACCCAGGGACACTCGGCCATTTAGGGAGAGCGGCGGCTTGGAACGCAGGCGCGCTCCAGCCACCACAGGCTGAAAGACATTAAAACCAGGAAAAGAAAACAGACAAACAGATAAAAGCACAAACTGCTGTCATGGAGTATGCAATAGAAAGGTATACATTACCGCACACGGCATCCCCCACGATTACGCCTGGATACAGAAGACGTTGTTGCTGCATGGGCTCAGGGGGTTTATGGCCGCCGCCTCTTAGCTAGGCTATTAGGCCGTACTGCTGCTTTGCCTGCCAATGGCCAGGCTTGAGCTCTACATGACACCGCATCCAACACCCCTCTCCACCCCGCTCCTGGCTGGGGGTTCTCTGGAGATTACACATGATGCCACATCCATCACCCCTCTTCACCCCACTCACAGCTGGGGACTGCTAGGGATTTACATGGGACCGCATCCATCGCCCTTCTCCTCCCCGCTCATAGCTGGGGCTGCTGGAGGTTACACATGGTGCCGCATCCATCACCCAACTCACAACTGGGGACTGCTAGGGATTTACATGGGACCGCATCCATCACCCCTCTCCACCCCGCTCATGGCTGGGGGTTCTCTGGAGAATACACATGATGCCACATCCATCACCCCTCTTCACCCCACTCACAGCTGGGGACTGCTAGGGATTTACATGGGACCGCATCCATCGCCATTCTCCTCCCCGCTCATAGCTGGGGCTGCTGGAGGTTGCACATGGTGCCGCATCCATCACCCAACTCACAGCTGGGGACTGCCAGGGATTTACATGGGACCGCATCCATCACCCCTCTCCACCCCGCACATAGCTGGGGCTGCTGGAGATTTTACATGGCACCGCATCCATCACCCCTCTTCACCCCACTCACCACTGAGGACTGCCGGGGATTTACATGGGACTGCAGCTATCGCCCTTCTCTGACCCGCCAACGGCTGGGAATTTCTGGAGACGCCACACATCTTCTGGATCACAACTTGTCGAACAGCCAGGCCTCGATCATGGTCACCTTATCCAAGGTAAGACTTCAATCATTCTGGTCTTCAGGAGGAGGACAAAAAAAGAACACGGCCCCTGGCTCTGAGCCTAAATTTATGGGAGTGGGGTCCTATAGGAGTGGAGAGGAGGCGGGGTTAACCCATACGTATGCTGCCATGGAGTCTGTCAGGAAATAATCTTTTTTTCATGTATTTAGGCCAAATGTATTTCTTTGGAGAAAATAACCCAAATCAGTGTATATTATTTAGTCTGTAGGAAAGTTATAGAGTCCACTAAATATGAGATATATACTGTATCTGAAAATAAACCCTGATGTACTGACGGCCGATCTCGTTTCTTGAGGCCCAGGACAGTTCAAATACCCCCCAAATGACCCCTATTTAGAAAAGTAGACAGTCCAAGGTACTTATTAAGAGGCATGGTGGGTTTTTTGAAGTTGTCATCTTTTGTCCTAATTTTTTGGAAAATTAAGAAATTAATTTTTTTTTTTTTTTTTTACATACTGCCACCAGTACAGTACAGCACCATCATATAACTGGTGTGGCAGTGACAAGGGACACTGACTGGTGACAACATGAAAAAAAAAATATATATATATATACTGTATATATGTTATATTTTTTCTTTTTTTTACGATTTTCTTTTTTTTCTTCACACACTTTGACCAGAGCAATTTAATGTTACCATAGTAACATTGTACTACTCTGGGGAAGTGATAAGTATTTTTTTTTTTTTTTACACATTATGTTTGCATATAGCAATGAATGTCATTGCTATATACAAGCATTTTACGGAATGACATTGATTAATTCAGTTTGTTTTGTTGTGATTTTCTGTGACTAGCACCAAAATTTTCTAAAAAAATGGCGTGGAGTCCCCCCAAGAATCCTTACCAGACCCTTATCTGAGCATGCAGCCTGGCAAGCCAGGAAAGGGGGGAATGAGTGAGCACCCCCCCCCGAACCATACCAGGCCACATGCCCTCAAAATGGGGGGGGTGCCCCTGCCCCAAAGCACTTTGTCCCCATGTTGGGAACAAGGACCTCTTCCCAACAACCCTGGGTGGTGGTGGTGGGGGTCTGTGAGTAGGGGGCTTATCAGAATCTGGAAGCCCCCATTAACAAGGGGGTCCCCAGATCCCAGCCCCCCTCCTATGTGAATGAGTATGGGGTACATTGCGCCGTTACTCATTCACCAAAAAAGTGTCGAAATAAAGAACAATGTTAGACGTTTTTTGACAACTCATTTATTTAAAAAAGAAAAAAGTAAATTAAAAAAACAATGTTCCCCGATGTAAACCCATCGTCAGTCACAACACCCGCCACTCCGCACGCGATGGAGGCTGACCACCTAATGCCTACTCCGCCGGGTAACAGCTCTACAGCGGTAGTAAACCCATGCATTTAACAGGTTAAAACCCAGTCACATTTCCGGCACGTGTCGGAAATGTAACACTCCCATTGGTTGTGCTCTAAACCAAACTGTCAAAGCATCCAATGGCTGGTGTCATAGCTGATCACATGTGCAGCATCATGGCAGTTGTAGATTAAACAGAGGCCAAGATGGCAGCTTCCTTGACTGAAAATGATAGGAGGGTTTACTACCACTTTAAATCGGTAAGGGGCGGGCCACCTAGTGACCCCGTCCCCTTGTGACACCATTGACCCAGCATGCCCCAGAGTCACAGAGGGTGGGGTCACCTGCTGACATCATTGGGTGACTCCGCCCCTTAGCTATTTAAAGTGGTTGTAACTAGTGTTGAGCAGACATCTGGATGTTCGGGTTTGGCGGGTTCAGCCGAACTTCACGAAAAAGTTTGAGTTCGGCCCCGAACTTGACCCCGAACCCCATTGAAGTCAATGGTGACCCGAACATTTGGGCACTAAAATGGCTCTAAAAAAGTCCTGGAAAGCATTCCAATATGGATGTAAATGGCTCCAACCAGTGGGTAACAATGGCACAATGGCCAAGATACTCCAAGCAGCCAAGGTTTAAGTCAGGCTTTAGGGCCAATAGCGAAATGTACGAGTATCCATGAGGCCACTTGATCAGATGCCAATCACTACTCTTTCTAGGCATTATTATTCTTGCCTTCTGGTAAGCGCTCTGTATATCTAGTTGTGGATTTTCACTTGGTGGTGGTCACTGAATATGATACACCTAAATGACGCCATAAACACTTGCACTGGACTGGCTTGATTACTGGACAATACTTTGTTACTACTCTATAATCTGGACAGTTTATTTGAGATTCAAACACAAACATTTTCTTTTTGCTTATAGGCACGGACACTTTAATTATTGTACATATATCAATTTATGACAGATTTGGATTGTATTTAAGGTCATTGGTTATACAATGTTTTGAGCACTTTTCGCATCACGTTGCACTTTAATTGTATATTTTTTTTAGCGCTGCACTATAATTTATTATTTTTACTATACAATTGGTCGATTGAAGTGTTAGCTGCTGCTGTTTACATTTTTTTACTGGGAGCGCAGTATTTCCACCCCCTATCTTAAATCTTAATTTCCCTAATGAATCAGCTAGAAACTTGGTAGAAACTCCCCCTCTCCTTTTTTGGCCGCTGGTCCACAACGACCAATCCAGTTGAATGGCCCCCAAGGTCTCCCGATCTGACCCCCTTAGACTTTTATCTTTGGGGTCATCTCAAGGCAATTGTCTATGCTGTGAAGATACGAGATGTGCAGCACCTGAAACTACGGATACTGGAAGCCTGTGCTAGCATTTCTCCTGCGGTGTTGCTATCAGTGTGTGAAGAGTGGGGGGAGAGGGTTGCATTGACAATCCAACACAATGGGCAGCACATTGAACACATTTTATAAGTGGTCAGAAACTTGTAAATAACTCATGAAATAATAAAGTTACATTAAAACCAAGCACGCCATTGTTTTTCTTGTGAAATTCCCAATAAGTTTGATGTGTCACATGACCCTCTTCCTATTGAAAAAACAAAAGTTGGATTCAAAATGGCCGACTTCAAAATGGCCGCCATGGTCACCACCCATCTTGAAAAGTTTCCCCCCTCACATATACTAATGTGCCACAAACAGGAAGTTAATATCACCAACCATTCCCATTTTATTAAGGTGTATCCATATAAATGGCCCGCCCTGTACATTTATTTTTAGCGCTGCCCGTTTTATATTATATTGTTTGTATTCTCAAGTGCTGTTGAAATTTGTGGTGTCAGCTGCTTCACTCTTTTTGTGGATGCGCAGTGTTATTTTTTCACATTCTCAGTTTACTAACAGCATGGAACAAGGACCTACTTTCCCCGGACACGTCTTCACATATACTCAAGGGTTACAACCAGAGGCGTTGCTAGGGGGTGGCTATTGGGGCCCATAGCCCCGGGTCTCTTACAGGGTGGGTGCAGTTCTGCAATTAGGAGGTATGTCCCAGTCTGGAATGCAGACTGCGTGTATATATATATATATATATATATATATATATATATATACACATACACACATGTATATTTATTACTATTATTATTTATTTTATTACATGTATGCCCGCTCAAGCGTATGTCTTTCTTTACTTCGCTGCTATGGGCTCTAGCCCCAGATCTTTTGTAGACCTAGCAACGCCCCTGGTTACAACATAACCAGATCCTTTGTTACCAATGAGTTCTGGCGGGAGCAGAGACAAAGGACGGACTATCATCACCAGAATTGCACATGGTGCAGTGAGCACAAACCAACATTGCTGCACAAGTTTTGGTCCTGCCCGAGTATTGTATGTTTCTGGGACAGTGTTGAGACATTGGCAGCTACGGTAACCGGCCTTCGGCCTCAGAAGAACCTCTACCTGCTGCTCTTTGGCACCTACCACTCCCCTACAGGACCCCCCCAACACATCAACTGAGGACAATACAGAAAAACCTACCTTGGCTTACCACTTGCTATATGATAACCAGGAGAGCCATACTCAGGCAATGGGTCTCACCCACTCCCCCCACCATAAAATCAGTCCAACAAGAATTAATAGCCCTGCTGAAAAAGGAACGTCTGGACTTAACACTGCAGTGCAACGATCCTTCTCGCCTATACCAACCGGACACGTCCCGCTTCCACAGAAAGTGAGACCTATACATGGAACGTCTCCCTCCGGGAGAATACAGGTCACTCACTGCCTCCTGCATACCTGACTCCCCCCCGTGAACCTCAGGGGAGGCACCTACCCAACTGCTGCAACCCCCTCAGCTTGACAGCTACAACAGGAATATGTGGTAGCCTATGAACTTTGAACTTCTAAAACCCAACGGACTTACGAACATCTAGCCCCAACCTATCAGCCGGACTGCTCTATGCTTGGACACCCTTTTCCCCCCCTAGGCATTACCCCATTGTCGATCACTCTCTACCCTTCCGCCCACCTCCCCCTCTCTCCTAACCCTACCCAGACATTGGCAAACGCCAAAGGTCACCACACCCTACTGTATAACTATTAGTCAATGCCATGTTACTCCATTGTGTTGTGTCTTTCATTTTTATTTATTTGTCTTGCTTTATATTGTGAAAGCCTAATACAATTTTCTTAAAAAAAAAAAAAAGAGTAAAACAGAACAGAATAGAATGGAATATAAAAGAACAGAATAAAATAGAATAGAAAATGAAGGAATACAATAGAAAATAAAAATAGAAAAAAAAATTGAATAGAAAATAAAGGAGTAAAATAGAAAATAAAAGAACAGAATAGAATAAAAAAAGCATAGAGTAAAAGAGATCAAAATGGAATGGAAAATAAAAGAACAGAATAAAATAGAATAGAAAATAAAGGAATATGATACAAAATAAAACAATAGAATAGAAAATAAAGGAATAGAATAGAAAATAAAAGAACGGAATAGAATAAAAAAGAACAGAGTAAAAGAGAACAAAATAGAATGGAAAATAAAACAGAATTAAATAGAATAGGAAATAAAGGAATAAAATAGAAAAGCATATGATAGAATATAAAATAAAAGAATATACACGACTATAATAGAGCAAAACAGAACAGAATACAAAATAAAAGAATCTAAAAAGAGAATAGAATATAAAGGAGTACAATAGAAAATAAAGAAATAAAATAGAAAAAAAAAGAATAGAAAACATAGAATAGAAAATAAAGGAGTAAAATAGAAAATAAAACAACAGAATAGAATAAAAAAGCATAGAGTAAAAGAGAACAAAATAGAATGGAAAATAAAAGAACAGAATAAAATAGAATAGAAAATAAAAGGAATAGAATAGAAAATAAAAGAACATAATAGAATAAAAAAGAACAGAGTAAACAAGAACAAAATAGAATGGAAAATAAAACAGAATTAAATAGAATATAAAAGAATGGAATAGAATAGAAAAGTATATGATAAAATATAAAATAGAAGAATAGAGGAGACTATAATAGAGTAAAAAAGAACAGAATACAAAATAAAAGAATATAAAAAGAGAATATAAAATAAAGGCATAGACTAGAAAATAAAGGAATAAAATAGAAAATAAAAGAATAGAAAAAATAGAATAGAAAATAAAGGAATATAATAGAAAATAAAAGAACAGAATAGAATAAAACAGAATAGAGTAAACGAGAACAAAATAGAATGGAAAGTAAAAGAACAGAATAAAATAGAATAGAAAATAAAGGAACAGGATACAAAATAAAAAAATAGAAAAAACTAGAATAGAAAATAAAGGAATAGAATAGAAAATAAAAGAACACAATAGAATAAAAAAGAACAGAGTAAACAAGAACAAAATAGAATGGATATTAAAACAGAATTAAATAGAATATAAAATAAAGGAATAGAATAGAAAAGCATATGATAGAATATAAAATAAAAGAATAGAGAAGACTATAATAGAGTAAAAAAGAACAGAATACAAAATAAAAGAATATAAAAAGAGAATATAAAATAAAGGCATAGACTAGAAAATAAAGGAATAAAACAGAAAATAAAAGAATAGAAAAAATTGAATAGAAAATAAAGGAATATAATAGAAAATAAAAGAACAGAATAGAATAAAACAGAATAGAGTAAACGAGAAAGGAGAACAAAATAGAATGAAAATAAAAGAACAGAATAAAATAGAATAGAAAATAAAGGAACAGGATACAAAATAAAAGAATAGAAAAAAATAGAATAGAAAATAAAGGAATAGAATAGAAAATAAAAGAACATAATAGAATAAAAAAGAACAGAGTAAACGAGAACAAAATAGAATGGATATTAAAACAGAATTAAATAGAATATAAAATAAAGGAATAGAATAGAAAAGCATATGATAGAATATAAAATAAAAGAATAGAGAAGACTATAATAGAGTAAAAAAGAACAGAATACAAAATAAAAGAATATAAAAAGAGAATATAAAATAAAGGCATAGACTAGAAAATAAAGGAATAAAACAGAAAATAAAAGAATAGAAAAAATTGAATAGAAAATAAAGGAATATAATAGAAAATAAAAGAACAGAATAGAATAAAACAGAATAGAGTAAACGAGAAAGGAGAACAAAATAGAATGAAAATAAAAGAACAGAATAAAATAGAATAGAAAATAAAGGAACAGGATACAAAATAAAAGAATAGAAAAAAATAGAATAGAAAATAAAGGAATAGAATAGAAAATAAAAGAACATAATAGAATAAAAAAGAACAGAGTAAACGAGAACAAAATAGAATGGATATTAAAACAGAATTAAATAGAATATAAAATAAAGGAATAGAATAGAAAAGCATATGATAGAATATAAAATAAAAGAATAGAGAAGACTATAATAGAGTAAAAAAGAACAGAATACAAAATAAAAGAACATAAAAAGAGAATATAAAATAAAGGCATAGACTAGAAAATAAAGGAATAAAACAGAAAATAAAAGAATAGAAAAAATAGAATAGAAAATAAAGGAATATAATAGAAAAGAACAGAATAGAATAAACGAGAACAAAATAAAATTGAAAATAAAACAGAATAAAATAGAATAGAAAATAAAGGAATAGAATCGAAACGCATAAAATAGAATAGAAAATAAAAGAATAGACAAGACTATAATAGAGTAAAACAGAACAGAATACAAAATAAAAGAATAAAGAGAAATAATAGAAAATAAATGAAAAATAGAAAATGAAATAATTGAATAGAATAAAAAAGAATAGAGTAAAACCGAACAAAATAGCATGGAAAATAAAAACTGAATAGAATAGAAAATAAAGGAATAGAATAGAATAAAATAGAAAGAATATTATCATCTTCTGAAATTCGAATTTCAAATAGAATAAAACGATTAGAATAAGATATAAAAGAATAGAATAAAACAATGTAATATAATAACATAAAAAGAATATAACGTCCTTCCGTAATTCGAATAGAATAGAAAATAATAGAAATGATAGAATAGAAAATAAAATAATAGAATTAAAAATAAAAACAATAGAACAGAATAGAATAGAAAGAATATAAGCATTTCCCAAAACTCAAAAAAGAATCAATTCAAATAGAATAGGAAACAATAGATTAGAATAGAAAATAAAAGAACATTCGAATCGATTTGAATTCCAATAAACAAAACGGATTTCGAAAGTGAATTAAACAACTTAAAGTCATTTAACTTAATGAATTTATGTAAATAATGAAATGAAAGAAATGTTTTCGTTCTTCACATGGGACTTCTTATAACAACTTGTATTCTGTATTACGGTGCTGACACTCTATGCTATGTTATTATATTAGTGATCTACCTTCTGATTACTGAAGACGGGTTTTTTTTTTTTTTTTCCTGTACCGTTTTCTTTTTGATGAAAAATTTAAATAAAAATTGATTAAAAAAAAAAAAAAAAGCAGGTGGCCCCTCAATGGTTTTTCTTTGGGGCCCCATAACACACAGTGAAGATGGCGGCGTTATTTTCTAAGAATGTTACATTGGAAACCATTTTGTGAAATAATTACACTCCCTATAGATAAAGTCCTCATTGAGACCGCGGCTCGGGATATATAAAGTCTGTGTTATGCGCCATGTCTTTCATACGCCGGAGATTTGTTGAAATGACCGAGCAGAACAGAAGACGATTGGTCATCGCTGACTATGACATCACTCTCTATAGATTACATCGTTCAATGTGTTCCACAGCTGTGTAATTATTTAGTTGCATTTGGCATTTCCTGTTTTATTGAACTTTGGATTTTAATGAGACGCTCAAAAATCTGACCTTTTCCGGAGAAAATCACGAGAGCGCAGTTTACGTTCCCGGGAGCCGCCCGTCCTCGGTGGGTTTATTTATTGATTATTTATTTATTAGGCGTTTCTATATTTCATGTGATCTCTCCACACACGGCCGTCACTCTTTGAGATCGGCATCACCTCCCTCAGGAAGGAAATGCTGCTGTCCTGGTCTTTGAGCTCCTTAAAGTGGACCTGTCATTTATAGGAAGTTAACCATTTCAATACCGGGCACTTTTACCCCCTTCCTGCCCAATTTTCAGCTTTCAGTGCTGAATGACAATTGCGCGGTGGTGTAGCACTGTACCCATGTGAAATTTTTTATCATTTCTTTCACACAAATAGAGCTTTCTCTTGGTGGTATTAAATCAGCACAGGGTTTTTTTTTTTTTGCTAAATAAATTAAAAAACACTGAAATTTTGAAAAAAAATGTTTTTCGGTAACAAAATTTTGCAAATAAATAATCTTTTTTATCATATAAATGGTGTGGCGGTGATCAGGGACACTGACTGGTGACAGTACATAAAATAAATAATAATAATTTGTGTAATGTGTATGTGACTCCGGCCCAGCTGGGATGACTATGGGTTGAGATTTCGGGGACCCCGGACTCCCGCTTAACAGCACTCATGGTCTCCAAGTCCCTGACCAAGCCGCGGGCCACAACAGCCCCCTTTTCCCCTCTGTCCGCCTTTGGGTGGTGTCTAGGGTTGCCACCTTTTCTTCAAGTCAAACCCGAACACTTTAGCGGCTCACAGCAATTCTTTTTTTTTTTTTGTATAAACGATACATATATTTTGCTAATAAATGACATTTCTAATCATATGAAGTTAATAACAAGCGTCCCCTTTTACATCTGAATCCACAGATCTCCCCTTTTACATCTGAACTCGCAGAGTTTCCCTTTTACTGTAAGGGGGGTCTCTGATGTAAGGGAGAACTCTGGGGACTCTGACATATGGGATGCTCTGGGAACCCTGATTTAAGGGGGAACACTGAGAACTCTGGTGTAAAGGTGAACTCTGATGTAAGGGGAGCTCTGAGAACCCTGATTTACCTTAGTGTACACAGAGGTAGGAGAGAGAAGGGGGGGAAACTTCAGTCACAGACAGGGATGGATGGTAAGCTCAGTCACCCCTTGGCAGTCAGCACCTCTCATCCAGATGTATCTGAGACTGCTGGACTTCAAATTTCCAGCCCCCTCTCCTTTTCTGAGGCACAGCACCGGGGATTGGGGTGTGGGCAGACAGAGAGGGGTGGGAGCGGGAGTAAGAGGTGCAGATCGAGCCCTCTCTCCTCTCCCATCTGTGTGTGTTTGGGGGGGGATTGTTAGTGCTGGCTTTGGGCACTGTGTAACAGACCCTCTCAGCTTAGACAACTGCAGCCAGCAACCTTGCTGGGAAGCCATAGTCCAGTCAGAATAATGTGTCCGGGTTTCAGGCAGTCTGAAACCCGGACGCATGATTCCAAACCCGAACTGTCCGGGTGAATCCCGGACAGGTGGCAACCCTAGTGGTGTCATCTGGCCCGATCCGGCCCTCTGGGACTTCTGCGGCTGTGGACGACAAAGCCCTGATTGCAGGTCCACCAGATAGTATTGTGGCTCCTATGATGTAGACGCCCCATCACAATGGCTGCACCGGGTCCAAGCAGGTGAGTATCCGTCAGTCCCAGCAGATGAGACACAGCCGCTCCGTCCCTTTCGATCACCCCCAGGGCAGGTCCCCCGCGAGGCTCCAACCAGACCCCAGTGTCTAGCAGGGTCCGACAACCTGGTCAACGCTGGCACAAGTCGCCCACCTTCCGCCATCTTCCTCCTCGTGGTGACTACTGCTAGCTGCAAGTGCTGAGACTCTTCCAGGGCGTTACCAGACGAGCTGGCGCCAAATGCCCTGATAAGCAGGCTTGCTGCATGCCACGTAACTGTGACCCCTTGTTTGACCACCTCACCTCCGGAAGAATTTCGCACTCTAGGACCAGAGCACTTTTTGCGATTCGGCGCTGCGTCGCTTTAACTGACAATTGCGCGGTCGTGCGACGTTGCACCCAAACAAAATTTGCATCCTTTTTTTCCCACAAATAGAGCTTTCTTTTGGTGGTATTTGATCCCCTCTGCGTCATTTCTGATCACCGCTATAAACAGAAGAGCGACCATTTTGCAAAAAAAAACAAATTTCTTACTTTTTGCTAAAATTCAAATCCAAAAAAAAAAATATAAAAAAACATTTTTTTCACCGGTTTTGGCCGATTTATATTCTTCCTCATATTTGTGATAAAAAAAAAAATCACAATCTGCGTTTATTGATTGGTTTGCGCAAAAGTGGCCGCGTTTACGGATGATGAGAATTAATTTCTGGGGTTTTCATTTTTTTTTTATTTTTTACTAGTAATGGCGTCGATCTGCGATTTTTAGCGGGACTGCGATATTGCAGCGGACATGTCGGACATTTTTGACACTTTTTTGGGACCAATGACATTTATTCAGCGATCAGAAATTTAAATGTCCACTGATTACTGTATAAATGTCATTGGCAGTGAAGGGGTTAACCTGCAGGGGGGCGATCTAGGGGTTAACTGTGTTCCCTGGGTGTGTTCTTACTGTGGGGGGCTTGGGCTACCATGGGCATGAGAGATCTAACTGATCCCAGTGATAAGGATCAGTAGATCTCCCATGCCCGCACTAACAGAGCGAGGAACTGCCGTGTTTACATCGGCGGTTCCCCTCTCTTTGCCTGTAGCCACTCATCGCAGCTCACCGGCGGACATCGGGTCCACCCGAGCCACGGGCACACTCCTCAGGAGTGCGGCGGCCGCGCGCCCCCTAGCGGCCATTCGCAGATCGCCGTGTTTTTACGGCGATTCGCGCAATGCATCCACACTGCCGCCATGAATACACGGCAGGCGGTGGGGAAGGTGTTAAAGGACGAAACTTGCAGACATGCTAACATTAGCAGAACTTGTCCAGACTTGCTGGCCTTGCCGGTGGTTGCTGGTAGCAACAGTAATTTGCAGTAGCCACGGTTTTGCTGTAAAGCACACTTTTAACACAGTCTCTCCCCTTAGCTAAATGAACAGTCCCAGGCATACTTTACTGTAAGGAGTTGAAGCAAAAAGTTCAAGAGGCTTAGCTTTTGCAGATCGCTGAACATATTTGTAATCCATTGGCGCAATCGCCCGGCATGGTTCCCACGGGTAACACATGGTAACAAAGTCATTGAATTGCAGGATAGGGCAGGTGTCCGCCCCAGCGCTGGTTGGAGCAACTGGACAAACAGGAGCGGTAGTTGGCGACCACTCCCCCTGATTGCTATGGACAACGGCACACTTGTATGGATTATACTGTTTAGCAGGCAAACACACAAGTCCTTCCCCAGGTTCAGTCCACATTGATAATTGAACAATTATGTCTCTCTGGCTCAGTTCTCTTGTGGTTGCTAGGGGCAATGACTGGCAGCTTTACAGGTGAATCCCGGAAACGAGCCCCCAAATGTAGCCAATGGCCCCCTTAGGGGTGGCTGGTAGTTGTGGTTCACCTGTCACTCTGCCCTTAATTACACATTTTTCCTCACCTCCAGTTTACATTGTTTTTGTTGTTTTATTGAGGGAATAAACTTGGATAGGGTAGGGACAAATGTGGGATGCCCAGTAGATCAACGAATGGGACCATTCTATATACACCTCTGTATATACACTCCTCTTCCTCCAGCACTGACACTTGCTGACCGTTACACTCCTTCACTTCTCTCCTGCACAGCACTTGTTTCTTCACCTTTAGGCCTGAAAAGAATTTATCAAGCCTCCATGAAGTCTTCCTCCACCTAGCTAGCACATGGTGAGGCCTGCACTTTTGCCAGCAGGACCTCCGGACCGCCTGTTACAGGCAAGGGCCATGGGCCCTCAGATTGTAAGGCCACAGGCCCTCAGGGTGTAGCTAAGTACAATTGTGCTAGCGAGGTCTTGATGGACTACTGCTCCCAAGCCACTCCGGCCTACCTCACAGCCCCGTGGCACCGCTCCCCTGACTGGCACCTCCGATCTCCACAGACTGTCCACTGTCATCTCCCAGCCTGCTTCAGTCCTCCTCTCCAGCTCCCAGGGTCTGCCACTCACTGACACAGGTGGATCATTTAAAGAGACTTGCCTGTAGCCTCTCTGTTGCTCTCCTGCTCCCTTGTGCTGCTCCAGGATCCAACTTCACTCCTGGCTGCACCGAGCCACCAGGCCTCAAGGTCACCCCCCCAGACTGGGGGCACAGCAATCTCTGCTACATCTCCACTCTTCCACCCAACACTCTCCTCCCCCTGCTGGGCAGATCACAGTATTTAAGGAGTCCTGCCCCCTGCCAATCCAGGTTGGGGATTGGTCAGGGCTCCTTAACATACTTCGGCAAGTGACACCTCCTTTTCCATCCCCTTTTCCAGAACCTTGTGGAAACAAAGGAGGGGAGTAACCAAGGGATGTTCCTTCCTGCAATCTCCAGCTCTCCCTGGGCCACTCCCCTGCCCAGATCAAAACATTCAGACCTGCACTTCTTGTCAGACCTGACCAAATTTGCCTCTCCTAACAAAAATCTACCACAAAAAGCACCTTTTACCATAGGGGCGCTACATTTGCATTACATTTTTTTCTTTTTTTTTTTTATACAATTTTTAACGCACTGTGACAAGTCTTTGAGACTGTTTTGGAGCCATCTAGAGGTGTGGAGTGCCAGATGCATAACCCCAGGCTGTATTGACCTCTTATAAGAAGGGTCTAGAAATAAAATTTACGGAGGTCCAGTCTGTAACATTTTCTTCCAACCGAAGTTTAAATCTAATGTTTACACTATAACACATCACAGCCCCCCCGCCCCCCGTTTTTAGCCTACCCTTCATATCATAGCCCCCTACATCACAGCCCCCTCTTTACATGAGTGTTCTCAGTCCCTCCTTCACATCACAACCCCCCCTTAACATCACAGTATCCCCCTTTACCTTAGTGTCCATCAGTGGGGACCCGTCCATTAGGGGCGCACGGGCACCGTCCCCCTATCCATGCGTCCAGCCCCCTAATCTACATGCGGAGCGCCGGATGCATGCATTGCAATGTCAGGGTTGGTTTTTTTGAAGAACGTGATTAGAGCCAGAGGCTCTAATAGGCTTCAACATAGGATGGGCTCAGGGTGCAGAGCATTGCGCCCAAAGCCCACCCAGTTATGTGAGAATAGCGAATGAATATTAAATATTCGCTATTATCACACTGATCCTCCCGTTTCCAGATTTGCCGAAAAAGGAGAAGCGATCCCATTGGCCAAGGAGGGAGGAGGAGGGAGGAGATGCATGGCCGAGAACCAAGAGACTGACCCATCAGCCGCCGTCCGATCCTCCGGCCCTTCCATTCAGAGTGCTGTCAGCTCCTCCTGTGGCTGCAGAAGAGAGGAGCACACACCGATCGCCCCAGTGACATCGCAGACAGCTCAACAATCCACACCCACATCGATCCCCCCTGCCACTGACCTCATTGGGCATCCCTGGGCACAGAGCCCCCTATTATCTCCAACACAGAGTAAGAGAGCCGGTGACCGGGGGGGATTGGGTGGTCACCGGTGGGTGGTGGCGGGCTGGAGCTATGGGGGGGTCAGGTCCATCTGCTGCCCCCAAGACCAATGGAGCACCAGCCGCCACTGGTGTCCATAGTCCCCATTAACATTCGCATCATGGATGTAGAGCCAAAAAATCTGCAGCAACTGTATGATGCTATCATGTCAATATGGACCAAAATCTCTGAAGAATACTAAGGCAGTGCAGAAGGCAAGAGGGGGGGTCCAACCCAGCACTAGCAAGGTGTACCTAATAAAGTGGCCGGTGAGTGTATATTCAACCTGCGCCCAGACTTGGGGTGTAAATCAGCCGGTTGAGAGGCGAGACAATTGGCGATTCTGCAAGTGTGGCCAGCGGAAATAAGATTTAGGTTTTGTCACAGGTACCCCGGCTAATATTGTGTCAAGATAATTTAGTTGGGGATCCTGGTTATTTCACAAAGATATTTTGTAATCCCCGTAAATACAAGCTGCTAACATTGCGGGGAGATAAAGCTGGCGGTGGAATGAAAAGGCCGCTGCTATGACGCGGCTGTCTGCAGCACGCGGATAAGAAAACCAGAATTTATTTCAGCAGAATTATATTTGGAAAAGCGACACAGTCGCAATGACAGGGGTGGAGGTGACTGTAAATCCATCGGCTAACAACAAAAAGAAGATTTTATTACATGTTGATTTAGGAGGATTACCGAGGGAGCTTGGACATCCAGAAGACCCAACACCCAACTCAAGAGAAGTGACTCAACCACAAATGCAGTGCATCGAGAAATATGAAGACCTGAAGATCGGAGAGAAGAAGCAACCTCTCAACAAACCAATTGCCCAAAATGGGAGGAAAAAGTCTACACGTCAGGGAGGTCTTCCCACACCTTAAGGACAAGGGACATTATATAGACCAGTGGTTCTCCTCCTTATTGAGACCAAGCCCTGGTAAATTCTTCCAAAACCTTCCATGCCCCAACAGCAAAGAATAAAGTTTATGCTCAAGCTGAAAGTAGGTGTACCTCCCTCTACTGTAGGTAGGTGCGTAGTGGTAAGGTTTTTGTATAGGAGAGGTAAATTTGGTCAGGCCTGACTAGTGTGCATGCCTGATTGTTTTGATTTTGGGCAGGGGAGTGGCCCAGGGAGGCCTGGTGACTGCAGGTAGAGACACCCCTTGTTAGCCCCCTCCTTTCAGGTCCAGAATGTTCTGGAAGAAAGGGTGGGAAAAAGGGAGTGGAGCTGCTTGAGGTATGTTAAGGAGCTCTGACCAATCCCCAACCGGGATTGGCAGGGTGCAGGCCTCCTTAAATATCTGGGGTCATCCCACTCAGGGGAGGAGAGTTCAGGTGGAAGAGCTGGAGATGTAGCTGGAGTTGTAGAGGCCCGAAGGTTGTCCCTAGTCTGGGGGGGAGGGGTGACCTTGGGCCTGGAGGCTCGGGAAATGGAAAGGACCCCTCCTTTCAGGTCCAGAATGTTCTGGAAGAAAGGGTGGGAAAAAGGAGCGGAGCTGCTTGAGGTATGTTAAGGAGCTCTGACCAATCCCCAACCCAGAGGGCAGGGGGCAGGCCTCCTTAAATATCTGGGGTCAGCCCAGTCGGGGGAGGAGAGATCGGGTGGAAGAGCTGGAGATGTAGCAGGAGTTGCTGGGTGATCTTGGGCCTGAAGGCTCGGTTTGTGGAAAGTACCCCTCATACAAAACACAGAGGAGTCCTGACCAAGGGAACAGGAGAGCAACGGAGAGGTGCTGTAGGAAGAGGCTCTGTAAAGGATCCACCGGTGTCAGTGAGTGACACACACCCTAGGAAGCCGGAAAAGGTACACCGGAGCAGGCTGGGAGTATATAATGGACAGTCTGAGAAGGTTACAGGAGCCAGTTGGTATGTGGTGTCACTGGGCAGTGGAGCAGGCCGGAGCAGCCAGGAGGGATGGTGGGGCCTGGAGGAGGATGGACTGGGAGCAGAAGTCCATCATGGCTAGCTAGCATCAACAAAGTACTTTTTCTACACGATAGAGGCCCACAGTCCCTGCCTGCAAAGGGTGGATAAGGAGGCCTGGTCAAAACCAGAGCAGGCCTCACCATGTGCTAGCTAGGCCAGAGAAGCAAGTGTTGTGCAGGAGAGAGGAACAAGGAGTTACCTTAGAAATAAGCATTGTGCTGGAGAAGGAGAAGAGGTGTATATACTGCAGTGTATATAAACAGTCCCACAAAGAACTGTTGATCTGTAGGCATCCCATTGCCCTACCCCATCCAAGTTTAACCCCCCTAATAAAATGTAGCCAATGGTCCCCTTAGGGGTGGCTGGTAGTTGTGGTTTACCTGTCTCTCTACCCTCAATCACACACTTTTCCATTCATCCGTAGTCACTGAACAGGCCAGTACTTTGTTTTTGTTGTTTTATTGAGGGGTTAAACTTGGATAGGGTAGGGACGACTGTGGGATGCCCAGTAGATTAGGATTTAGGACCACTCTATATACACCTCATATATACACTCTTTCTGGGCAAGGGCCATGGGCTCCCAGTTGTGAAGTCAAGGGCCCTCATTTGTGTAGCTAAGTACGTTGGTGCTAGCTGGGCACTGGGTGAACTACTACTCCAGCCCATCCATCTTCCAGGCCCCTCCGACCTACCTCATTGTCCAGTGACACTCCTTCCCCTGACTGGCTCCTCTGACCTCCACCCTTCTCATCCAGCTCCCAGGGGCTGTCACTCACCGACCCTTTAAAGAGTCCTCTCTGCTATTCTCCTGCTCCCTTGTGCTGCTCCAGAAACCAACTCCTCTTCCTGGCTGCACCAGAGCCACCAGGCCTCAAGATCACCACCCCCAGACTGGGGGCTCCCTTCCCGGATGAGGCCTCCACAGCACCTCTGCTACATCTCTCTCTTCCACCCGACACACACTCCTCCCCCAGCTGGGCGGATCACAGTATTTAAGGAGGCCTGCCTCCTGCCAATCCAGGATGGGGATTGGTCAGGGTTTCTTAACATACTTCAGAAAGTGACACCTCCTCATCCATCCCCGTTTTTAGAGCCTTCCAGAAGCAAAGGGGAGGAGTATCCAAGGGGTGTTCCTTCCTGCAATCTCCAGCTCTGCCTGGGCCACTCCCCCACCCAGATCAAAACATTCAGGCCTGAATAAATGTGCCTCTCCTGTAAAAATCCACTAAAAAAAAGCACCTATTACTATGGGAAAAAAGCACCTATTACTATGGGGGCACTACACTCCCCCCCCCCCCCATAAACATCAGCTGGTCCTAGGGTTGCCACCTCATCCCTTTAAACCCGAACACACATTAATTACATGTTCTATGGCTGATTAAGGTGGTAATTAAACTCACTTGGTGTCTTATCTGCATTAAATTAGCCTCAGGACCTGTGTAATTCATATGTGTTCGGGTTTAAAGGGATGAGGTGGCAACCCTAGCTGATCCCCAGCTGAACATTTGCAAAAAATAGCTCTTGGGCCCAGGAGCAAGGGCATCCCAAAGTCAAAAAATGGGAAGGGGCAAAGGGAACCAACTTAGATGGGGAAATATGAATAAATAAGCACAAAAATAAATATAATGAGGTATATTTCCTGAAATACATCAGTCAGAAAAAAATATTTATGGCCACTAGATGGCGCTACGGAACATAGGGAATCGTATGAAATCTAAAGGCAGATTTTTTATTTTTTTTATTTTAATGCATTCTATGTATTAGGATTAAAACCCTTCTGTGTGCAGCTCACCCCATAGCCCCCCTAATACTTACTTGAGCCCCCTCTCGATCCAGTGATGTTGCACGAGACTCTCCCTTTTCACTGGTTGAGACAGCAGTGGGTGCCATTGGCACCCTAACCCAAACCATATATATACAGGTGATACTCGAAAAATTAGACTATCGTACAAAAGTTAATTTATTTCAGTAATGCAACTTAAAAGGTGAACCTCATATATGAGAGAGACTCATTACATGCAAAGCAAGATAGTTCAAGCCATGATTTGTTATAATTGTGATGATTATGGCTTACAGCTCATGAAAACCCCAAAATCACAATCTCAGAAAATGAGAATATTGTGAAAAGGTGCAATATTCAAGGCTCAAAGTGTCCCACTTTAATCATCTAATGAAGCCATGACACCTGCAAAGGGTTCCTGAGCCTTTAAATGGTCTCTCAGTCTGGTTCAGTAGCAGCGGCGGCTGGTGTGTGAGGGGCGCTTGGGCACCGCCTCCCGCCGTATAAAGAAGAAAAAAAAAATGTCAGCCCCGCCTCCCTGCAGGAGGCGCCGGTACATTGACATTCTTTTTTTTTTTCCGGCTCCTTGGCTGTCACCTGACAGCCAAGTAGTGAGCCTATTGGTCGGTCATTACAGCCTATGCAGGTGCGCTTTATCTGGCGCACACACATAGGCTGATTGGCTGCCCTGAGCTGCCGCTCAGTGTGATTGGTTGCGGTGGCCGGGGGCGGGTCACTGTGGCAGCGGACGTGACTTCCGCTCCACAGAGACCATGAACGTCTGGTCACCGACGAGGGGGGAGGGGGACAGCGCGCTCTCCGCATGCCAAACTCTGCAACAATCCTGCTATTGGATGGGGTAAGTGCGGGGGGGGTCTCTGTAATGTACCCCCCCTGTGTTACTGGCTGCATAACTGCCCCACCTGTGTCACTGGCTGCAAACTGCCCCCACCTGTGTCACTGGCTGCAAACTGCCCCCACCTGTGTCACTGGCTGCAAACTGCCCCCATCTGTGTCACTGGCTGCATAACTGCCCCACCTGTGTCACTGGCTGCATAACTGCCCCAATCTGTGTTACTGGCTGCAGTGTCCACCCCGTCAATACGTCGGTCACT
>BLSH010287291.1:131154-144253 GCA_018402905.1 Glandirana rugosa | reverse complement strand
ACTTATGTAAGTCCTTTTGAACTTTTTTCCAAAGTAGTCCTTTAGGTTGAGTGGCCGGCCTCGGCCCAAAAAGAAACATCCGTTTTTTCTACTAAGTGAGGTAGGAACGTAGCTAATGTCCCCGGAATTACGGTAGTGACACTTCTTGGTTATGGGTGAAGCAAACCAAAGTCTTGAAAAACTGTCTGATGCCCCAAGAGTCCAAAAGTGATTTAACCTAGAATCTCCCGAATGTTAAATTATTCTTAGGCACTTCCTCTGCTCACGTTCTGACGGAAATTGTGGTCCCTACCTGTAATACTTATAGAACACTAGGGGATAACATAGTTTTGGAAGACTGCTGGGGCATTACAAAGGCCAAAGGGGATCACAAGATATTCATAATGTCCATCCCTGGTGTTAAAGGCAGTCTTGCACTCGTCTCCTTCACGGATTCTTATTAAATTGTAAGCCCTCTAAGATCCAATTTAGTGAAAACCTGAGAACCCCGTAGTCTGTCAAAAAGTTCTGAAACCAAACGAAGTGGGTATTGGTTCTTCACAGTGATGGCATTAAGGCCCCTGTAATCGATGCAAGGATGGAGTGAATCATCTTTTTTGCCTACAAAGAAAAACCCGGCTCCGGCCGGTGAGTTGGATTTCCTGATGAAACCTTTTTTCAAGTTTTCCTGAATGTATTCAGACATGGCTTGTGTTTCTGGGATAGAGAGAGGGTAGACTCGGCCTCGGGGAGGAGAGGTTCCTGGTAACAGATCGATGGAGCAGTCATAGTCTCTGTGAGGAGGAAGGCAATCAGCAGACGTTTTGCAAAAACATCATGTAAGGACTGATATTGGGAAGGCAAAGAGGGAGCTGTAGAGGTTACGGCCAGAGGGATGGCAAGAGGTGGTAGTACTTTGGACATACTTCGTTCATGACCCCGAGACCCTCAAGCCAATACTTGTCCAGAGTTCCAATCTAAGTGCGGTGAATGTCTCTGCAACCATGGGAGGCCCAGAATGATGGGACTGGAGGATTTAGACAGAATTAAAAAGGAAATTTCCTCACCATGCAAAACCCCAATGTGTAACGCGATAGGAGGGGTTTGAAACCGGATGGGGCCAATTGGCAAGAAGGAGCCATCTACTGCAGTCACGGAAAGGGGTAACTTCAGGGCAACAAAGGAAATGCCCAACTCGGAGACCAATGATTGCTCCATGAAATTCCCGGCTGCTCCAGAGTCCACATATGCAGCAAGTTGATAAGCATTTTGAGCCCAATGGATAGACACAGGTAGGGTGAAATGAGAGAAACTGACAGAATTAAAGGATCGGTCTAGCTCACCTCCCTCAGAGTGACCTAGACCCTGGAGTCTCCAGGACTAGCTGGAAAGGAGTTCAAAAAATGTCCTTTACCGCCACAGTAAAGGCACAAGCCCAAACCCATGTGACGTATGCGTTCCTCTGGGTTAAGGCCAGTTCACCCAAGCTGCATAGGTTCTTCCAAGGCTTGAGAGGTTGGAGACGGAGAGGGTTTCATAGGTTTTTGGAAACTCTGTGCTGGACGGCCAGAAGGAGGGCGAGTGGATCTGGATCTCTCCAGGGCCCTCACCTGGAAGTGAATGTCTATTTAAATGCTCAATCAAAAAATCAAATTATCAAGCGTGGTAGGAATGGTGCCTCCTGCGAGTTCATCCTTTACACGCTCTGATAGGCCTTGCCAGAAGGTAGTGGTAAGAGCCTCATTATTCCAAGTGAGCTCAGCGGCCAGCATATGGAAGTGAACTGCATATTGGCTGACTGTCGTTCCTTGTTGACGAAGACGAAGGAAGGCCCCAGCAGCAGAAGAAGCTCTGCCAGGCTTGTCAAAAGTTTCCCGGAATGCATCCAAAAACACCTGGAGGTTGAAGGTGATGGCATCTTGTCTTTCCCAGAGTGGGGGTGCCCAAGCCAGGGCATCACCAGAAAGGAGGGAGATGATATATGCCACTATGGTGCGATCAGTTGGAAAATGGTGGCTGGAAAGTTCAAAGTGTATGGAACACTGATTAACAAAGCCACGACAAGCCTTGGGGACCCCAGATAAATGAGGTGGTGGTGGCAGGTGCAGGCAGGGAATGCCAGGTGTATCAGGTACCACGGGAGCCAATGAGGTAGAAGCAGGAGTGGAAGAAGTTGAGGTTACAGCAGCTTGCAAGCGATCCAGACACGAAGTAAGATCCTGTAGAAACAGCATTATTTGCTCTTGATTAGCTTGCTGGGAGTTAAAGCGGTTGTCTACCCATCGATTTGATAGTGTCAAAAAAGGGTTAATATTCCCGGCATGCCGGAAATGCTAGCTGTCTCCTTGATTGTGCTCTCAACCAAACTAGCAAACCATCCAATGGGTGGTGTCATAATGGATCACCTGTGCAGCATCATGGCACTTGCAGATTAAACAAAGGCTAAGATGTCAGCTTCCGTAGCTGAAAACGATAGGAGAGTGTACAACCACTTTAAGTCTCTGGGCCAAGTGTTGCATTTGGTCTTCGACCGGTTGAGTAACTCTCCGTGGAGCTCATGGCTTGAGCAAACTGTCACGGTCATGCAGGTGTGAGCCCACAGACGAGCAGGTGGCACAGGATCTCCCAGGGCATGGAGTCTAAGGGCCAGCCGGTATTCTGCCAGGGATCCCTCACGGGATTTTGGGCTTAGCTGCGTGCTGACCCCAGGTCATGACCCCCAGGTTCACCCTGCATGCAAGGAGAGTACTCAAAGACACAGATGGATGGATGGATGAAGCAAAAGAAGAGCCGGATAACGAGCCAAGGTCAGGGCGGTAAGCAGACAAACGTAATCAGGGGAACAAGCCGAGTCGGTACACAAGAGATCTGTCCACAAGAAGTCAGGTAAGGAATATAGCACGGAAGGAGCTCTGGATCAAGTGTTGCTAAAGCAACCAGAAACTAGTCAGAGTGGGATTTAAATAGGGAGACACATGGGAGGCTGAACAGGAAGTAGCAGGAAGGAAAGCGCATAAACTCATAGGTGAAGCCAGCGACGCCCATAGCTGCTGAGTCGGTGCAGCCAGGGCCGTCTTTAAGGCAGAGCAAAAGGGGCAGCTGCCCTGGGCCCTGTCATTGTTGTGGGGCCCGAAGCAGCTGCCTCATACTTGCCAACTATCCTGGTTTAAATTCCCTTGCCCCTTGAAGTTTTAGACCTGTGCTGTGTCCCGACATCTAAGTGCTTCTACTAAAGCTGCCCAACTCTGCCCTATTGTTGTGTACAGATGACTCACCTGCAGACCCCATGTAAATAACTGGCATTGATATGTAAATAGCGGCAGCATTCATATGTAAATAGTGGCGGCCAGCTGCGCTGATATGTAAACAAAGCTGGCATTCATATGTATATCATGCCCCCCCCTGAGGTCATATTCTCCATCACCTATACTGGATGCTGCCCATTGGGGAGACAAAGGCATGCTTGAAATTCCACAGCACATATCAGCAGATGCGTGAGGGTGTCATTAATAATTGATGCCACTGCTGTGTATCTGCTAAAGGGCAGCCCATTTCTGTGGTGTCAGGAAAACAGCTTTGCACTCCCCAGTCCATGGTGTTCAGGCAGTGAGGAGATGATGTGCTGTAACCTCTAGCAACCACTCTGCGGGCAGTAATGATGTGCAGTAACCTCTAGCAACCAATCAGTGAGCAGTATTGATGTACAGTAATCTCTAGCAACCAAACAAGCAGAAAGAATGTGCTGTAACTTCTAGCAACTAATCAGTGAGCCGTACTGTGTGCTGTAACCTCTAGCAACCAGTCAGTAACTGGTAATGATATGCCGTAACCTTTGGCAAGCAATCAAAATCACTGCTGATCTGATTCAGTAAACTGATTTTTAGTCTAGTTGCTATTCATTGTATGTCTCAGAGCAGGTGGAGAGTGAAATTGCATGTGGAGGCCCAAGAAAATATTTGCCCAGGGTCCAATCAATGTTAAGGACGGCCCTGGGTGCAGCCAGGGCACCAGCTTGTGAGACTACATGTGTCAGCAGACCTACAGCAGCAAAGGTAAAAAACATGTGCAACCAGTAAGACACGGATCAGCTCCGCAGCTGATCTGTGACAACATAGTGGGCTAAAGTTGGGGTATATCCCTGCAAGCCTCTGTGGAGTGTAATAAGCCCAATACAGAAATTTTAGCTGGATGAATCGGTCTTTGGCAGAGATCATGGAGGGAATAAAGGTGGCAACACAGTCCTCCCTTTCCTCATTTCCCAATGTCAGGATATCCGCTACCCACTTGTCCTAGGTTTTTGTGGATTTAGCGTCATGAGTCACCGTGAGATACAGGTATAGCGAAGACAGGGGTTTTCCCATCACACCGGATGTCAGTAGTCGCTCAATCGGGTCAGAATCGAGGGTCATAGGGTTTGGGAACTGGGCTCTGAAGGCGTGTTGTAATTGACAGTATCTAAATTGGTAAGAGCGGGATAGTGAGTATGTCGTACATAGTTTGTGGAAGGGCATAAGAGAACTCCCGGTCATAATGTGTTTCAGCTTGGTAATCCCTTTCCGTGCCCACAACACCGGGTCGGGGATTTGGTATAAGTGTGATAGGGTAGGATTACCACACAGCGGAGTGTGTGGAAAAATATAGGAGGGTTTCTGCCCTGCAGCTCTGGAAGCCTTCCAGACGCGAAGCACCGCCCTCATCAGGTTAGTGACCGAGGGGTGGGCATCCCGATCATGCCCCCTGAATGCCAGGTTAGATACCGCTGCATAGGAGTCTAAAATTACTGCCTCTAGGGTCACCGCCGGGTTCTGTTTGGGCTGGGAGAACCACCATCTAACTTTCACCAAAACTGCCGTCCAGTAGTAGAGCAAGAAATCTGGGAGCGCGAGCCACCAACCCCCCCCCCCCCCTCCACCCCAGACAGTGGATGGAATAGAATTTGTTTAGCTATCCTTGGGGGACCCCCAGCACAAATGAAGGACGTCACCACGGATTCTAGTTTCGGAAAGAAGGTTTTTGGTATGTGCGTCGGGGTGTTCCTGAAAAAGTATAGTAGTTTGGGGAGGTAGACCATTTTCAGCAAATTGCTAATACCAACCGGGGAAAGTGGCAGTGAGCTCCAGGCCCCACACTTCTGGGTGAGTTGGGTAAGCATAGGCAAAACATTCTTGGCCAGATATTCAGTTGTTTTGGTAGTAACCCTGACTCTGAGATATGTGAACTCGTCAACCCAGCGTGGAGAGGTGCCCGTATCGGCCCGGGGATTTGAGGGATGCAAGGGGAATATTACCGACTTGTCCCAATTAATCTGGATTCCGGAATAGGAACCAAATCGGTTGAAAAGTGCCATGGCTGCTTGCAGGGAGGAGGAAATGTCTGCTAGCTAAAGTAGTGAGTCATCCGCGTACAGTGAAATTGTTTCCTCCAATGGACCCACCCGGATCCCAACCACTGTTGGATTTGCCCTAATCCTGCAAGCGGCTCCAGGGCCAGGGCGAATAACCCGGGGGGCAGTGGGCCCGGCGCATTCCCCTCTCCATCTCGAACGTCTCCAAAACAGTCACAATGGTGCGGACCCGTGCTCTGGGATGGGCGTACAGCATATGCAGCCAAGTCATGAGTTTGGGACCAAAACCGAAACGCTCCAGGACATCCCACAGGTATCTCCACTCTACGGAGTCGAAGGCTTTCTCTGCATCGAGAGAGGCCACGACCCCTGCAGAGCCAGCACCCGCTATGTCAATATGAGTGTAGAGCCTCCTGATATTTATGTCCGTGCCTCTACCAGGCATAAAGCCTGTTTGGTCTGGGTGAGTCAGGGCTGTAATGATCGTGTTCAGGCAGTTGGCAAGCACCTAAGCGAGAACCTTGGCGTCTACGTTTAAGAGTGAAGTCGGTCTGTATGAGGAGCACTGGGTGGGGTTTTTCCCTGGCTTGGGTATTACCACTATCACTGCATCTCTCCCAGCTCCAATGAGGTAGCTAGAAGGGACTGTAATTTGGGGACCTGTTCTTGTGCATACAATATATAAAACTTGACAGGAATGCCGTCAGGGCCAGGTGTTTTACCCGTCTGCATTCCCTTCAGCGCCTTATGCATTTCTTCGGCTGTAATGGGAGCATCCAGTCTCTGGGAATATGTCTTAGTGAGAACAGAGATGTCAACTACATCTTGGTATGTAGTAAGGTCTTGTGGGTCATAGTTTACTCGGGAGCTATAACGTTGTCTGTAGAAGTTCACAAAGCACTGGTTAATCTCCGAAGTGAAAAAATAGTCCGGTATCTGTCCCCCCGGCCACCGCTGACCACAGGGGGCTCAGAGAAGTTTTCTTTTTAAACAGCTGCACAGCGGTTAGCGGGGGATTCATTTATTGCTGGACAGGGTATGGGAGCCCCCACCCTCACTTCCACTCCGCTGTCACTCTGACCGGCCCACTGAGCCATCGGCCCACCGGGAAACTCCTGGTAGTCCCGATGGCCAGTACAGGCCTGGCTCTGACAGTGCTCTGTGCCCTGATTGGGCAAAGCTTTCATTGTTTCAGCCAATCAGGGCTTTCAATGCACTGTGCTTTCTGGTCATTGGGTGGGCCAAACAAATGGTAGAACGACCCAATAATTCGGTTGTTCTGCGAACGGGCGAACAGCCAATGTTCGGCCCGAACTCATTCTCGGGCTAAACCGTTCTCCCATCCCTATTCACATACTGTACATAAGTATTTACAGCCTTTGCCATGACACACAAAATTGAGCTCAGGTGCCTCCAATTTCCACTGATCATCCTTGAGATGTTTCTACAACTTGATTGGAGACCACCTGTGGTAAATTCAGTTGATTGGACATGATTTGGAAAGGCACACACCTGTCTTTATAAGGCCCCACAGTTAACAGTGCATGTCAGAGCACAAACCAAGCCATGAAGTCCAAGGAATTGTCTGTAGACCTCTAAGACAGGATTGTATGGAGGCACAGATCTGGGGAAGGGTACAGAAACATTTCTGCAGCAATGAGCACAGTGGCCTCCATCATCTGTAAATGGAAGAAGTTTGGAACCACCAGGACTCTTCCTAGAGCGTGCCGCCAAGCCAAACTGAGCGATTGGAGGAGAAGGGCCTTTGTCAGGGAGGTGATCAAGAACACGATGGTCACTCTGACAGAGCTCCAGTGTTTCTCTGTGGAGAGAGGAGAACCTTCCAGAAGAACAACCATCTCTGCAGCACTCCACCAATCAGGCCTGTATGGTAGAGTGGCCAGACGGAAGCCACTCCTCAGTAAAAAGGCACAGACAGCCCACTGGAGTTTGCCAAAAGGCACCTGAAGGACTCTCAGGCCATGAGAACCAAAATTCTCTGGTCTGATGAAACAAAGGTTGACCAGAACAAAGGAAACCAGACACCGCTCATCACCTGGCCAATACCATCCCTACAGTGAAGCATGGTGGTGGCAGCATCATGCTGGGGGGATGTTTTTCAGTGGCTGGAACTGGGAGACTAGTCAGGATCGAGGGAAAGATGAATGCAGCAATGTACAGAGACATCCTTGATAAAAACCTGCCCCAGAGCGCTCTGGACCTCAGACTGAAGCAAAGGTTCATCTTCCAACAGGACAATGACCCTAAGCACACAGCCAAAATAACAAAGGAGTGGTTACGGGACAACACTGTGAATGTGAGTGGCCCAGCCAGAGCACAGACTTGAACCCGATTGAACATCTCTGGAGAGATCTGAAAATGGCGGTGCACCGACGCTCCCCATCCAACCCGATGGAGCTTGAGAGGTCCTGCAAAGAAGAATGGGAGAAACTGCCCAAAAATCGGTGTGCCAAGCTTGTAGCATCATAACTCAAAAATACTTGAGGCTGTAATTGGTGCCAAAGGAGCTTCACCAAAGTATTGAGCAAAGGCTGTGATACTTCTGTACATGGGATTTTTATTTTTTATTTTTAATAAACTTGCAAAGATTTCAAACAAACATCTTTGACGTTATCATTATGGGGTATTGTTCGTAGAATTTTGATGAAAATAATGAATTTAATCCATTTTGGAATAAGGCTGTAACAACAAAATGTGGAAAAAAGTGAAGCGCTGTGAATACTTTGCGGATGCACTGTATTTCGTTTTACAGCCTGTGCTTCACTATTTCCACAAGGGGGCGCCAATGCTCCGTATAATGGAGGACCTCATGGCATTCCATCTAAGATTAAAACAGAAGAAAAAAAAATGAACAGATTTTCTACAGTGTTCAGCAACAACCAATGCTTCCTCCCTGACAGCGCCAAGCTGCAGTGCATTGTTTACACAACTAGCCATTACATATAATGCAGTTCTATTACTTCATTTACCTATAAAAGACTGGCAGTGAGAAACTGATCTCATTTATTGGGGTCACTGAAGCGTAAAGCCAAACAAAAAATGAAAAACAAAAAAAAAGTTTTTATGTGGTGTGGAGGACTCCTTCAACTTTGCAAGGTACCCCTCCAATCAGCGACAACTTTTTTTTTTTGTTTGGGGGGTGGCAAACAAACAGCCCCCCCCCTTCCCAGCAGCACCTACATCCCCCCCCCCCCCGTCCCCGCTGTCTGCTGCTGGTCGGTCCGCCGGCACTTACCTCATCAGAGATTGGGCATTGGCAGGGATTGGGCATCAACGGGCATCCAAGGAGCGGCGGGGATTGGGGCACCAGCGGGGATCAGGCTGCGGCGGACATCCAGGCATCAGCAGGCGGCTCCTCCTCCTCGCTTCCACCGTGCATCTCCTCCCCTCCTCCTAGGTGTCCAATAGGATTGCCTGTCCTTTCAGCCAATTGGGTGACAGGTATCAGACCCGCTTCCCGATTGGTCGGGAAGAGGATCAGTGTTGCAACAGTGAATATTCATTTGCTGTTGCAACCTGTTGGGTAAGCTTTGGACGCAATGCTCTGCACCCTGAGCCCACGCTATTTTGAAGCCTATTAGAGCCTCTGTCTCTAATCAGTGCTTCAAAAAAGCACTCCCCCGGGCCCATCCTTGCCATAGGCCCTATAATAAGGCTACCTGTAGGTACAGCGAATATCTCCTAAACTTGCACAGTTTAGGAAATATTCACACTGCATGCAACCCGTGATTTCACCAGCGCATGCGCTCTGAAGGGACAGCATACCCGTGCTGTCCCTTCATTGCTCCGTGCCGTGGTCCATGACTCCCACGCGTATGGCAGTGACCAGAGGCGTAACGAGAACCTTCAGGGCCCCTGTGCAAGAAATTATGAAGGGCCCCCTGACCCCTGGCCATTGCCCTTCCCTCTTCCCACTGATCCTGGGGCCCTTTACTCCCATTGCGGGTCCCTTTATTTCTGTACCGCAGTGGGGCCCTTTCACAAGTTCTGCAGCGGCCCCCTTACTGCCATCTTCAGGCCTCCCCATGGTGGTGAAATGCCAGGGCCCGGTCACAATTGCAACCTTTGCAATCCTGATAGTTCCCTTACTGGTGTCAGTAGTTTTTCATTTTTATTTTAATTTTATTTTTTTTTAACGTTTCATTTTATTTCTTTTACAATTTTATTTTTACATTTTTTTTTTTACAATTTTTTTAGGAGCTCTGTTGGGGGGGCTTTGATGAGATATCAGGGGTCTAAACAAACCTCAGCCCTCAATCTCCATCTGTGTAACCTCAGCTGCACAGAATGAATGGACAGGAATAGCTGTGCACCGAGCCTCTCATTCATTCAGAAATGGAAGTATAGTAAAAACAGTTTACTATGCTTCAGTTATGAATGAACCAATTGGCACCAATCACTGACTCTGTCCATTCGGAAAAGGAAGGAGCCGGTAAATACAAATTTCCCGACCCGTTCCCATCTCTCCATCATGACTCATCTTCTACAGCAGCTGGCAGGAGAGAGGAGAGGGGAAGACAGCAGCTCTGTGGGGGGACCAGGGAAGCACACAGGGACCCTGGGAACAGCAGAAGACAAGTAAACTGGATAGGAGGGGGCGGTGGGGGCAGCATATAGAGGAACCAATCTCCTGCATTAGCAGGAAAATTGAGGAGATTGGATGCTCTAAATGCCACTCCCGCCACCCCTCCTATTCAGGTGTACAAGGGTGGCACATGGGCCCCCTGCACCACGGGGCCCGGTTGCAATTGCAACTCCTACAACCCCTATCGTTACGCCCCTGGCAGTGACATCATCTCAGCGTGCCCAGAAGAAAGACTGGGTGAAGATGGAAGCCCTGTCAGCGGCGACAGCGCGGTGCTGGAGTGCTTCATTCTAAGGCAGTGGTTCTCAACTCCGCTCCTCAGGACCCACTAACAGGCCAGATTTTAAGTATTACCTTGGGGAGGTGCAGACTAGAATACTGCAATCACTGAGCAGCAAATGATATCACCTGTGATGTATTTCAGTTATCCTGCAAACCTGGCCTGTTAGTGGGTCCCGAGGACCGGAGTTGAGAACCACTGTTCTAAGGTATGTATTTCGTAATGTGGTAGTATGCGATGCATACTAGCACATAATGCCACTGTCTTGCAGGGTTTAGAAAAAAAAAAAGTGTGTTTTTTTTTTTTTTACAATCTTATATTTTTTATTCAATTTTTATAATTTGTTAGGAGTCCCTTTGGGGGGCTTCGGTGAATTAGCAGGGGTCTGAACAGACCCCTAAACAGAGAAAGGCACTGAGAACAGAGATTCCCCAGTCCCTTTCTCTGTAACCGCAGCTGCCAGGGGAGGGCAGGGGGAACCTGCATCGCACAGGGTGATTAGGGTGTGCCCAGGCACACCTGGCACACCCCACGCGCATGCCTATGCTTTGGGCGCTCCTGGACCAGGAGTCTAGGAGAGAAATTACAAGAGGCTTCAGCACTTTAATCTTCTTTTCAATTGAGTTTCTCAAATTTTCATTTTTCAAGAGTTTTCTTAGCTTCAGTCAGCCATCGATTCATAAACACCGCAACTCATTATCAGCCTGATGATAATTACATATTAGTTATTCCTGAGGAATTCATAATTCTAATTACATTTGGTATTTTCAGAGTTGTTCTGTTGCAATTACTATTGATTATTATTCCAGTATATAGAGAGTAATGAGAGAGCTGATTTATTGTCTTCTCCTGTCCGTCCTCTCTATGAATTCATCTCATCGATTGTTACATTCTATTGTTTTTTTATCATTACTATAAAAATTTAAAGTAATTAAATAATAATAATAAAATATAATATATAATAAATATAATATAATAATAAAAAATAATAATTAAAAATATTCTAACACGGAAAAATGACTTCTTTTTATATCATTTGTGCAGTTGGCAAATGAAGATGATAGATTTTTTTTTCACATCATTAGAAGAAATGAAGTAAAATATTGTTGCACCTCAAATAATTCTATAGCCCATGAATTACATTGCATATTACCAAAACTTTTGGTTCACCAATTCAGCCCTCCCTCCTGCACACCTCCTTCCATGCAGAGCGGTTTTACAAAGCCTTTTCCTTCGGCATTGTCATTACTTAAGATGACAGTTTACTTACTATATCTACAGTATCTCACAAAAGTAAGTACACCCCTCACATTTTTTGTAAATATTTTATTCTATCTTTTCATGTGACAACACTGAAGAAATGACACTTTGCTACAATGTAAAGTAGTGAGTGTACAGCTTGTATGACAGCATAGGAGTGCGCAGCCTATTGCATTAGGGTGAGCGCGACAAGAGATAGGTGTCAGCAGTGGCGTTGCTAGGGGGTGGCTATTGGGGCTATAGCCCCGAGTCTGGGGCCCATAGCCCCGAGTCTCTTACCGGGTGGGTGCAGTTCTGAAATTAGCAGGTATGTCTCTATGGGGACCCTGATGTAAGGGGAATCCACACTCAGGTATGTAACAATATTTTTTACATATTTATATATATATATATATATATATATATATATATATATACACACACACACACACGTATATTATATACATGTGTATGCCCACTCAAGCATATGACTTTCTTTACTTTGCTGCTATGGGCTCTAGCCCCAGATCTTTTGTAGACCTAGCAAAGCCCCTGGGTGTCAGTAGTTTATTTTTATTTTTACTATTTTGTTTTTATATTATTTTTTTTACAATATTATATTTTATTATTTTTTTCTCCATTGTTTTAGGAACCCTGCTGGGGGGCTTTGGTGAAATATCACAGAGACAGAGACTGAGGACAGAGATTCCCCAGTCCCTTTCTCTGCAGCCAGGTAGCAGGGGGAATCTGCACAGTACAGGGTGATTAGGGTGTGCCCAGGCACACCTGCCACTCTGTCTGCGCACGCCTATGTATGAGGCTCCATGCACGCTGTATCGGAAAAATGACAGTTTTTGGTCGTTTTGGCGCTTTTTTTTAACAGCCCAAAAACGCCCCTTTATTTTATCCTATGTGTCCATGCGCACATGGTCGTTTATTGTCTTTTATCGGCAGTGGCGTTTTTGGGCTCTTATCTGGACGCCCTGAATTGGCGTTCAAAAGTCGTTATCCTGACCACAAAAACGCTAAACGCCGGTAAGTCGGCGTCTGACGTTTTTTGCAGTCAATGGAAAAAAAAAACGCCCAAAAACGCTGACGCCGGTAAACGCCGGTAAACGCTGCTTACAAAACGCTGCAAAAGAATGTTTTCTGAGCAGCGTCTCCTGCCCGATGCTGAGAGAGCCCAGATAGTGTCCAGTGTGCATGGAGCCTTACAGTGTAAATTTGCTGTCCCCTCAAAATAACACACAGCCATTAATGTGTAAACTGCTGGCAACAAAAGTGAGTACACCCCTAAGTGAAAATGTCCAAATTGGGCCCAAAGTGTCAATATTTTGTGTGGCCACCATTATTTTCCAGCACTGCCTTAACCCTCTTGGGCATGGAGTTCACCAGAGCTTCACAGGTTGGCACTGGAGTCCTCTTCCACTCCTCCATGATGACATCACAGAGCTGGTGGATGTTAGAGACCTTGCACTCCTCCACCTTCCATTTGAGAAGCCTCACAGAAGCTCAATAGGATTTAGGTCTGGAGATGCTTGGCCAGTCCATCACTTTTACCCTCAGCTTCTTTAGCAAGGCAGTGGTCACATTGGAGGTGTTTGGGGTCGTTATGTTGGAATATTGCCCTGCGGCCCAGTCTCTGAAGGGA
>BLSH010287291.1:102208-116251 GCA_018402905.1 Glandirana rugosa | reverse complement strand
ATTGTAATGTTTTATCAGCCTGTACGTAAGTTTACAAATCCTCATAAACAAGTTCCATACATGGCAAAAGATACAGAGACATTATCATATTTTTCAAAAAAGTTTCACCTTTAATCATTTCTATTAGTAGTTATTTGGAGTTGTTTTTAAACATCTAAATAATAGCATTTGGTTTAGTATTTATATTTTTTGTTGGTTTTTGTTTGTTTTATTCTTTATTTGTTTATATTTTTTTTATTAGTTGTTTTTTTAGACATCTCAATTAAAGTTTTGGGGGTTTTTGCCTGGAGTTCAGCTTTAAAATTCAAGATTTTTTTCATTGTTTTTTTTATTTACTATTTTGTAATGTTATTTAAAAAAAAAAAAAAAATCCTGAATTTTCAAGCTGAACTCTGGGCAACAAAAACCCAAAACTTTAATTTACATGTATTTCTAAATAGTCACAAAGGATATAAATCCACCACTCCGGAGGTCTATAAAGACATGGATGAGCGAGTTTGGGGTGGAGGAACTTGACTGTCCTGCACAGAGTCCTGACCTCAACCCCATAGAACACCTTTGGGATAAATTGGAGCGGAGACTGCGAGCCAGGCCTTCTCATCCAACATCAGTGCCTGACCTCACAAATGTCCTTCTGGAAAAATGGTCAAACATTCCCATAGACACTCCTAAACCTTGTGGACAGCCTTCCCAGAAGAGTTGAAGCTGTAAAGGGAGGGCCAACTCAATCTTGAACCCTACAGACTAAGACTGGGATGCCATTAACCACTTCAGCCCCGGAAGGATTTCACACTTTAGGACCAGAGCACTTTTTGCAATTCGGCACTGCGTCGCTTTAACTGACAATTGCGCGGTCGTGCGGCGTTGTACCCAAACAAAATTTGCATCCTTTTTTTCCCACAAATAGAGCTTTCTTTTGGTGGTATTTGATCACCGCTGCATCATTTCTGATCGCCGCTATAAACAAAAGAAGAGCAACAATTTTGCAAAAAAAAACAAATTTCTTACTTTTTGCTAAAATACAACTCCAAAAAATATAAAAAAACATTTTTTTCATGTACATGTTTCAAGACATGTAGCAGAATACCTCTTGGCCTAAACTTAAGACAATTGATTTTTAAAAACGTTGCATTGGATATGTTTTATAGCAGCAATTTTCTACATTTCCAGTCTTTTTCGTTTATATAATAAAAAATAAAAATTCTCAGTGGTGATCAAATACAATTAAAAGAAACCTCCACTTGTGTGAAGAAAATTGATACAAATTTTGTTTGGGTACAGCGCAGCACGACCGCGCAATTGTCAATTAAAGTAGCACAGTGATGAATAGCAAAAAATGATCTGGTCATGAAGGGGAGGGGGGTAAAACCCTCCAGAGCTGAAGGGGTTAGTAAAGGAACTTCCACCAGAAAACTGTCATCGTTGGGGTAATTTTGAATTTCCCTGATTATTCTTCATTGTAAGAATTTTTTGTGTTTACCAAACATAACACAGCAGAGAACAATCAGAACCGTGAGAAGGACATTTCCTGCACACATCTGCTGCATATTTTTCGCCAGCCTGGAAAAAGAATTTCTAAATCTTTAAGGGAATAAGAGAACGCACATAATTTGCCGTTTTATAGTCGGAGAGGATTTCGCTATAGCTATTGCAATATTTATCATTTAATACAGAGAACATCCTCTAAGATCTCATCCCTGACATTAATAACATCTTAAATTTTACTTTTCCTGACAACTCATCCACCATTCCATTACAAATGAATTCTGAATAAGCAATCAGTCTTCTTTTTATTTTAACCATCTCATCATCTTCTCGAGCTAAGCAGGCCATGCCTCCCAACTTTCTATAATGGTAGGAGGGATAGCTGTCGGGGGGGGGGGGGGGGGGAGGGATAATATTTAGGTAAAAGATACACATCTAATCCTGGAGAATGTGGAGAGAGAAACTTTAATCATTCAAAAAAAATAAATAAATAGGACTACAAATGTGTGATTACATTCGAGAACCCTCACCCAACACCATTGGTCAAGTGGGTTGGATAAATTTGGCAGCAAGTGAACATGTGTTGAAAGCAGAACAAATGGGCAAGTGTAAGGCTTTGAGGGACTTTGACAAGGACCAGATTGTAATGGCTAGACGACAGAGAGGGCCTTCATAACGGGTGAAAGCAACTTCAAAACTACAACTGTTGTGGGTTGTTCCTTTGGTCTGCAATGGTCAGGAACAACCGAAAGTGGTCCAAGGAAGGAGAACTTGCCAACCAGTGACAGGGTCATGGGTGGCCTAGACACCTTGATGCATATGGGCAGCCAAGGTTCATTGATATGGAGGTAGGGAGTGAAGGCTCATTGATGGAGGTTTGGGAGAGAAGGCTCATTGATGGAGGTGGGGGGTGAAGGAACATTGATGGAGGTTTGGGAGAGAAGGCTCATTGATGGACGTGGGGGGTGAAGGCTCATTGATGGAGGTGGGGAGTGAAGGCTCATTGAAGGAGGTGGGGAGTGAAGGCTCATTGATGGAGGTGGGGAGAGAAGGCTCATTGATGGAGGTGGGGGGTGAAGGCTCATTGATGGAGGTGGGGAGTGAAGGCTCATTGAAGGAGGTGGGGAGTGAAGGCTCATTGATGGAGGTGGGGAGGGAAGGCTCATTGATGGAGGTGGGGAGTGAAGGCTCATTGATGGAGGCAGGACCGTCTTTAATATTGATTGGACCCTGGGCAAATATTTTCTTGGGCCCAAATCAGCAGTGATTTTGATTGGTTGCCAGAGGTCACAGCATATCATTGCCGCTTACTGTCTGGTTTCTAGAGGTTACAGCACACATTACTGTTCACTGATTAGTTGCTAGAGGTAACAGCACATGCTTTCTGCTTGTTTGGTTGCTAGAGATTACTGTACATCAATACTGCTCACTCATTGGTTGCTAAAGGTTACTGCACATCATTACTGCCCACAGATTGGTTGCTAGAGGTTACAGCACATCATGTCCTCACTGCCTGCACACCATGGACTGGGGAGCACAAAGTCACTTTCCTGACACCACAGAAATGTGCTGCCCTTTAGCAGATACACAGCAGTGCCATCAATTATCAATGACACCCTCACGCATTTGCTGACATGTGCTGTGGATTTTCAAGCATGCCTTTGTCTCCGCAGTGGGCAGCATCCAGTATAGGTGATGATGGATATGACCTCAGGGGGGGCTTGACATACATATGAATGCCACCTTTGTTTACATATCAGTGCAGCTGGCCACCGCTATTTACATATAAATGCTGCCGCTATTTACATATCAAGGCTGGTTATTTACATGTAAACACAGGGTCTGCAGGTGAGTCATCTGTACACAACAATAGGGCAGAGTTGGGCAGCTTTAGTAGCAGTGCTTAGATATCGGGACACAGCTCAGGTCTAAAGCTTCAAGGGACAAGGGAATTTAAACCAGGATAGTTGGCAAGTATGAGGCAGCTGCTTTGGGCCCCACAACAATGACAGGGCCCAGGGCAGCGGCCCCTTTTGCCCTGCCTTAAAGACGGTCCTGGATGGAGGTGAAGGAGGGAAGGCTCATTGATGGAGGTGGGGAGAGAAGGCTCATTAATGGAGGTGGGGAGTGAAGGCTCATTGATGGAGGTGGTGAGGGAAGGCTCATTGATGGAGGTGGGGAGTGAATGCTCATTGATGGAGGTGAAGGAGGGAAGGCTCATTGATGGAGGTGGGGAGTGAAGGCTCATTGATAGAGGTGGAGAGAGAAGGCTCATTGATGGAGGTGGGGAGGGAAGGCTCATTGATAGAGGTGGAGAGAGAAGGCTCATTGATGGAGGTGGGGAGAGAAGGCTCATTGATGGAGGTGGGAAATGAAGGGTCAATAATGGAGGTGGGGGAGGGAAGGTGCATTGATGGAGGCAAGGAGGGAAGGTTCACGGATGTAGGTGGGGAGGGAAGGATCTTCATAAGGGAGGGTTTATATTATTTACATAAAGGGTGAGAGTAACTCCAAAACTGCAACTTTTGTGGGTTGTTCCTGGTCTGCAATGGTCAGGCTCAACCAAAAGTGGTCCAAGGAAGGAGAACTGGCCACTCAGTGATAGGGTAATGGGAGGCCAAGACTCCTTGATGCACAAGGACGCCAAGCCTCATTGATGGAGGTGGGGAGTGAAGGCTCATTGATGGTTACATAGTTACATAGTTAGTCAGGTTGAAAAGAGACACAAGTCCATCTAGTTCAACCAAAAAAAAACAAAAAACATTTATATATATATATATACAATCAAATAATCCCATATACAATCCTTCACCCACAGTTGATCCAGAGGAAGGCAAAAAACCCCAGCAAAGTGTGATCCAATTTGCTATAACGGGGGAAAAAATTCCTTCCTGATTCCCCAACTTTACCTAAAAATGTTAGTACCCAGTTATATTATTTACATTAAGGAAAGAATCCAGGCCTTTTTTAAAGCAACCAACCGTGCTGGCCAAATCCACCTCTGGAGGGAGTCTATTCCACATTTTCACAGCTCTTACTGTGAAGAAACTTTGTGGGGGGGTCATTGATAGAGGTGGGGAGAGAAGGCTCATTGATGGAGGTGGGGAGGGAAGGCTGGCCCAAGTAGTCCGATCCAATAGAAGAGCTACGGTTGATCAAATTGCTGAAGAAGTGAATGCTGGTTCTGATAGGAAGGTGTCAGACCACACAGAGCATCTCAGTTTCTTATATTGTATTGGGCTGGGTAACCACAGACCAGTCAAGGTGCACAGCCATAAATGCATACAATGGGCATGTGAGCATCAAAACTGGACCACGGAGCAAAGGAAGAAGGTGGCCTGGTTTGATGAATTCAAGAATGGTTTGGGAAAGCACAATAACGAGTTAAAAATGTTGACTTGGCCTCCAAATTCTACAGATCTTAATCGAATCAAGCATCTGTGGGATGTGTTGGAAAAAAAAGTCCAAACCATGGGGGTCACACCTCACCAATTACAGGACTTAAAGGATCTGCTACTGATGGCTTGGTGCCAGAAACTACAGCATACCTTCAGAGGTCTAGTTGAGTCCATGGCTTGACGGGTTATGGTGGGTGACCTGAATGTTATGGCTGATCGGTGTGTATATCAAGCACACAAACCCTACAACACCCACTGCTCAGAAATAAAACAATGAAATTCATTCACACAAAGTTAAAAACATTCTTCAAAGCTACATGCCCATGGGTCCATTTGCCCATGCAGTGTAAGACATGGACTGGCCCTGGGAACGGGACATTCTGCGCACATGCCGGAACCTGAACATAAGAGTGGCCGCTCTCACACTGGCATTGTCTCCAAAGAAGATTACTTCTTATGTGATTGTGGAGATCAGATATGCAGAACACTGAACTGTGAGTTAAAGTTCAAGAGATGAGGAGATACAATGTATCCAAGCTGGTATATTGGGATTCTATGTTTACAAACTTCTTTAACATCACAAATTAATAAAAAATATCCATCTGGGTTATAAGAAATACTTATGAAGAAGAGTATCCATTTGGAATATAAGAAATACTTGAACTGACAACCGACATAGAGGCCGGGGACTGGATATGGTAATATTTGGTCAATGGCCATATTTTGTCAATGATATTGACCAAATATCACCATGTCCATAATGGGTCAATACCATCAGCCACCACCTCCTGCCCATGTGTTCATATATCAGCTGTCAGCTGGGAATCTGTTATTGGTGAGGTGCAGCAACAGGAAGCAGATGTGTCGGCGGGTTGGCCCGTTTTGGTGGGCATCAGTCATCATGAGTGATGAGGATCTGCATTGCTGGACTAAGTGATTGACAATGGATTTATATTGTAAGACCTTTTTTGAGGTTTTTTTTTTTTATGAATTAAAAAACTGCAAAATATGTCTATTTATTAACTATTTACTTTTTTGTTATAAAAAAGTGGGGGCACACTTTTATGTGGATATCTGGGGGCCCCCTAATCATAAAGGGGGCTTCCAGTCTCTGATAAACTCCCCTGCTAACAGTCCCCCACAACCACTGGACCAGAGTTGTGGGGAAGTGGCCCTTGTCCTTATCAACATGTTGACAAGGTGCTTTGGGAGGAGGTCCCCTGGCAAGATGCCCTCATGGTGAAGGCATGTGGCCTGGTATGGTTCAGGAAGGGTGGGCGCATGCTCAACCTCCCCTTCTGTTGGTCTGCTAGGCTGCATGATATGATAAGAACCTGATGTGATTTTTTTTTGGGGGGGGGGCGCAGGGAGGGGGGCACACTGTATTTTTATTTAAATTCTTTGCATTGGGTTCCCCCTTGAAATATATAACAGATCCTTACCAAGGATAATGGTCCTGGAATGGCTTTTGAGAGGGGACCCCGCACTTTTTTTTTTTTGGCTCAGGATGTAATACAGCAAAAGATACCTATGATACAAAAAAATATACCAATGCCATTTAAATGAACACACACTACTAAAAGAAACCAAGTTCATCTAGGAGTTAACAGCGCTTCTAAACTGTTTCCTCATCCCAATCTTCATTGATATTCAGGTGTGAGTTCAGTGTTAGTTCATTCAGGGTTCAAGCAAGTGTTCAGTGAAAAAAGATTCCTTCACCTCTCCACCGCCTGCGCTTATCCCCCTTAAGTTAATGCACTCACCAGAAAGTGTCTTTAACCACTTCAGCCCCGGAAGGATTTCACACTTTAGGACCAGAGCTCTATTTGCGATTCGGCATTGCGTCGCTTTAACTGACAATTGCGCGGTCGTGCGGCGTTGTACCCAAACGATATTTGCATCCTTTTTTTCCCACAAATAGAGCTTTCTTTTGGTGGTATTTGATCCCCTCTGCGTCATTTCTGATCGCCGCTATAAACAAAAGAAGAGCGACAATTTTGCAAAAAATCCCAAATTTCTTACTTTTTGCTAAAATACAAATCCTAAAAAAACATTTTTTTTCATCGGTTTTGGCCGATTTATATTCTTCCTCATATTTTTGGTAAAAAAAAAATTGCAATCGGCATTTATTGATTGGTTTGCGCAAAAGTTGCCGCGTTTACGGATGATGAGAATTCATTTCTGGGGTTTTTCATTTTTTTTTATTTTTTACTAGTAATGGCGGCAATCTGCGATTTTTAGCGGTACTGCGATATTGCAGCGGACATGTCGGACACTTTTGACACTTTTTTGGGACCATTGGCATTTATACAGCGATCAGTGCTATAAAAATGCACTGATTACTGTGTAAATGCCATTGGCAGTGAAGGGGTTAACCTGCAGGGGGCGCTCTAAGGGTTAACTGTGTTCCCTGGACGGGTTCTAACTGTGTGTGGGCTGCCCTGACTGGGGAAAGGGGATGATCACAGCTTCCATATAGAGGAAGGCTGTGATCATCGCCCTTCCCCCTCTATGAGAACGGAGGTCCATGTTTACATACACGGACCTCCGTTCTCTTGCTGCAGGGGGGCCATCGCGGGTAGCCGGCGGAGATCGAGTCCGCCCTACCCGCTCCCTGCCCCCCCCCCAACACAGTGAGCGTGCTCACAATATTAGTTATCGTCAGGTGACGGCGGTTTGCGATAACGAGCCCCCTTGTCGCCGTCACGCTGCGGCGGGCGGTCGGCAAGTGGTTAATGTCGCCTTTTCAATATCGCCAGTGTTCATTTGGTCTGGGGTCTCCAGGGTGGTCTTTGTAATCTCACTTAGGCTTCCTTCATCCATCTCCTCTCGTTCTCGGTGTAATGCTCTCACCACGATGGTTAGGGCATGTAAAGGATAACGGGGATACTACATAGTGTAAAACTGCTTTATTATGAAAAAAAAACCTTCCCTTGAAAATGCGCTAACATCACAATTTCTTTAGACATTGCACATCATGTAAATCCATGGCTTATACCGCTCTGCTACACTGCCTCCTCTCACCGCTATGTTGATTCCTCTCCGTGGTGTTCCTGGGATGAGATGCAGGTTGCTGACAGTTTGTACGTGAACCGTGTATTTACTCCCTTACACGTTTCGTCATCACGTCTTTCTCAAAAAGAGGGAAGCACTATCTTTTTTCACTGAACGCTTGCTTGAACCCTGAATGAACTAACACTGAACACACACCAGAGTGTCAGTGAAGATTGGGATGAGGAAACAATTTAGAAGCGCTGCTAACTCCTAGATCAGTGGTTCTCAACTCAGGTCCTCGGGACCCACTAACAGGCCAGGTTTGCAGGATAACTGAGATACATCACAGGTGATATAATTTGCTGCTCAGTGATTGCAGTGTTCTAGTCTGAATCTCCCCAAGGTAATACTTAAAATCTGGCCTGTTGGTGGGTCCTGAGGACAGGAGTTGAGAACCACTGTCCAAGATGAACTTGGTTTCTTTTAGTAGTGTGTGTTAATTGTTGTGTTTGATTATAGCAGCAGCTGATCTTATTAGCAGGGGCGTAATGATAGGGGTTGCAGGGGGTGAAATTGCAACCAGACCCCTTGATCCAGGGGGGCCATGGGCTTCCCTTGTACACCTGAATAGGAGGGATGGCGGGGTGGCATTTAGAGGAACCAATCACCTCCATTTTCCTTTATCCAGTTTACTTGTCTTCTGCTGTTCCCAGGGTCCCTGTGTGCTTCCCTGGTCCCCCCACAGAGCTGCTGTCTTCCCCCCTCCTCTCCCCTGCCAGCTGCTGTAGAAGATGAGTCATGATGGAGAGATGGTAACGGGTCGGTAAATTTGTCATTTACCGGCTCCTTCCTTTTCTGAATGGACAGAGTCAGTGATTGGTACCAATCGGTTCATTCATAACGGAAGCATAGTAAACTGTTTTTACTATACTTCTGGTTCTGAATGAATGGGAGGCTCGATGCACAGCTATTCCTGTCCATTCATTCTGTGCAGCTGAGTCTACACAGGTAGAGATTGAGAGCTGAGGTTTGTTTAGACCCCTGATATCTCATCTAAGCCCCCCAACAGAGCTCCTAAAATAAATTGTAAAAAATTGTAAAAATAAAATTGTAAAATAAATAAAATTAAATGGTAAAAAAAATAATAAAATAAAAATTAAAAACTACTGACACCAGTGAGGGAACTATCAGGATTGCAAAGGTTACAATTGCGACCGGGCCCTGGCATTTCACCACCATGGGGAGGCCCGAAGATGGCAGAAAGGGGGCCCGCTACAGAACTTGTGAAAGGGCCCCGCTGCGGGACCGTAATAAAGGGACCCACGATGAGAGTAAAGGGCCCCAGGATCAGTGGGAAGAGGGAAGGGCCCTGGCCAGGGGTCAGGGGGCCCTTCATAATTTCTTGCACCGGGGCTCTGAAGGCTCTAGTTACGCCTCTGCTTATTAGCAATCCTAAGCACTGGGTTTAGTGACTGTTGTGGAAACATTGTGACTAAACAAATTGATTAGATTAATTGACATTTAAATTGCTGATAATTTACATTTCTTGCTGACTTTTTTCTCTTGTAAAAAAAATAAAAACGCACAAACAATGCATTTTGGGGCCCCATGCATTTTTGTTACAAAAAAAGGGAAAAACTGTCAGGGAAATGTCAATTACCAGCAATCTGAACAGCAAAAAAAGTATACGACTTGGAGCTGTCATTTACTGCCAAATTATAATTTCTTTTATTTTGTGAATATCAGTTTTGCTGTAGTAGGTTGTATACATCTTACATATGTTGTCCAGTTCTGGAGACCTCACTTACAAAAAGATATTGATAAAATAGAACGAGTTCAGAGACGGGTAACAAAAATGGTGAAAGGTCTGGGGGATAAAACATATCAAGAGCGACTTCAGGAACTTAATCTGTACAGTCTGGAGGAAAGAAGGGAGAGGGGAGACATTGATTGAAACCTTTAAATACATCAAGGGGGTGAATAAGGTTCAGGAGGGCGGTCTTTTCAATATGAAACCAAAATCAAGAACACGGGGACCTCAAACTAACTGGGGGGAAGTTCAAAATGAATCTAAGAAAGTATTATTTTACTGAAAAGGTGGTTGATGATTGGAATAGACTACCAGCAGAGGTTGTGAGACAGTCAACAGTAAATGGCTTTAAACATGCTTGGGATAAACATAAATCCATAGTCAAACAACAAGGTTAATGTAAAAAAAAATAAAAAATATAGAAAAAAATAAATAAATAATAAAATAAATAAATAAATAAAAAGGGGCAGACTCGATGGACTACTCAGTCTTTTTCTGCCGTCACTTTTCTATGTTTCTATATATGCCAGGTCACAGGCAGGTTAAAGTGATTGTAAAGGAAAAAATGTTATTAATAAAAAAAACAAACAAAGCTACTATGTTGCCAATTGTTACAATGTACAGATCTTGCAGGTGTCCTTAGGTTTACCCGCTTAGCTGGGGGTTCTTGAGAAGGAAGGGTTAATGCTGCTGGACAGATTTTCCCACCCTTTTCAGGAAAGTTACCACCCCCTGCAGGTCATACCATAAAAATAGGGGCATGTTAGTGCCCTTGGAGGTCGGTTAGGGGAAGGACTGATGAAATGTAGCTGTTATGCTGTCAGTGGGGTCTAGAACCTATGGACTTATATGGACTTGTGCTACCCTAAAGTGATATTAAAGGCATTTTTTTTCAAAAAACAACAGACATGTCATACTTACCTGCTCCGAGTAATGGTTTTGCACAGAGCAGCCCCAATCCTCCTCTTTTCAGGTCCCCTGCCGGTGCTCTGCACATCCCCTCCCCCCTTTCTGAGTGCCCCCATAGCAAGCCGCTTGCTGTGGGGGGCACTCGTGCATGCTCACTCCCAAGCCAGCTCTCTGCATCCATAAGATTCAGAGAGCAAGGATCAGCCCCGCCCCTCACTCCCGCCTCACTGGCTGTGATTGACAGCAGCAGGAGCCAATGGCTGTATCTCAGCCAATCAGGAGGGAGAGACCCAGGAGAGCCTTGGGTCTCCTGCACATCACTGGATCAAGTTCCGGCTTAGGAAAGTATTAGGGGGGCTGGAGGGGCTGCTGTACAATGAAGAATTTTTACATAATACCTTTCAGCCTTTAAAACCACTTTAAAGGAATGTTATTTAAATGAATTATCTTTTAATGTTTCACCTTAACCACTTGCCGACCGCCAACCGCAGGTTGACGGCGACAAGGTAGTTCGCTATCGCAAATCGCAGTCATACGACGGCGGCTGCGATAACGCGCACTGTGAGCGCGCGCCCGCGCGCTCACTGTGTTCAGGGAGGGCCAGGGAGCGGGTGCGGTGGCTTCGATTGCCGCCGGCTACCCGCGATGGCCCCCCCGGAGTGAAGGAACGGAGGTCCGTGTATGTAAACACGGACCTCCGTTCTGTGAAGTATGAAGGGCTGTGATCACAGCCTTCCTGTATACGGAGGCTGTGACCACTTCCCTTCCCCAGCTAGGGCAGCCCACACACAGTTAGAACACGCCCAGGGAACATAGTTAACCCTTAGAGCGCCCCCCTGCAGGTTAACCCCTTCACTGCCAATGGCATTTACACAGTAATCAGTGCATTTTTATAGCACTGATCGCTGTATAAATGCCAATGGTCCCAAAAAAGTGTCAAAATGGTCCGACATGTCTGCTGAAATATCGCAGTACCGCTAAAAATCGCAGCCCTTCCCCCTTCACAGAACGGAGGTCCGTGTTTACATACACGGACCTCTGTTCCTTCACTCCGGGGGGGCCATCGCGGGTAGCCGGCGGCAATCGAAGCCGCCGCACCCGCTCCCTGGCCCTCCCCGAACACAGTGAGCGCGCTGGCGCGCTTCCAGCAGCGCGCGTGCGCTCACTCTGCGTGATCTGGCGGCCGCCGTCATATGACGGCAATTCGCCTTACAGAGCCACTTTGCCGCCGTCAAATGCCGATCGGCGGTCGGCAAGTGGTTAAGCACCACTAATCATTTTCGCCTTTAAAAGTGCAGTACTGCTATAAACATATATTTTTTAAAAAAGTGAAAAATGTAAAATAAAAAAAATGTCCAAGAATTCTGGAAAATAAATATAACAAATCCTAATACTGCATTTCATATAAAACATCTAAATATCCACCTTTATATATGTAAATAAATACATGGTGATGGGAGTCCCTTTGGGCGGGAGGCCTTTGGAACCCAGAATCCCTTGGAGAGATTAGGAAACCCTTGTTTCAGCCCCCCATGCACCTCCCATGTCTAAGTTACCCTGTGTCTATTAGGGGCACAGGGTGACCGAGAAAGTGATGGACAGCTACTTAATGAACACTGAGAATGCGGTTTGGATGACTTAAAGTGGAACAGTAATATTTATCCACCATATCTCCCAGGAAATATATAAAGACTATTACTGTTTTTTTTTATTCTGAATTATATTTGTTAATCGAAAGAGCTGTTCACGTTGGCCTCTGTGCAATGTAGGAGACGCCCGTCTGCTACTGGGGTCTCTTGCTATTGTGTGAAAGTGTTCTGTGTTTATGATAATGTGTAATGCACTGTGTGAAGCTCTGTGACACCAAGTCTGACCTGTAGTGAAATCCTGATCAATCAAAGCATTGTCTGGGTGGGCATTGAGTCACCTAGGCTGGTTAAATGACTAGTTAATTAGCTCATGTTAATTTATGTTTCTGGTTACAGTTTGTATTGTTAGGGTAATATGATCAGGAGGGGGGATGTTCTTCTCAAGTGTATAAAAGCTGGTAATCTTGTTCCAATAAAGATTCCATGTACCAGCTTTGTAACCGAGCTAGTTCCGCCTGGTTCTTGGTTACAATATGTGGCTGTAATATCTGATATCTGAAGGTCCAGACTGGAGCAAGCGGTATACTGACGGAAGCACTCAAGCGGAGTGCGACTGGGGTTCTGTGACAGTACTTAATATTAATATACAAAAATAAGTTCAGTCAGTGTAAGAATCAACAAATTCAATACATCCCAATCATTAAACTAGTCCAACTCCGGTGCTCATAAAGAAGAATGTGCTCAGCGCTGTAAACAAAGTTTTCATCCAAGTGATTCACCCTATGTGCTCATACTGTATATTCGCTCACTTCAGTTGTTGAGCATTAGCATTAGCATTTTATAGGTCAAATATGCGCCTTCCCCTTTAAGGGGTCATAACCATGCCCTTTCCTCTTTTCCTCCAATATTCACTTTCCACCTTGTATCACCATTCAGCACCTCTTTCTCTTTAAATGGATTATATATATAATTCTCTACCAGACTCCGCTCAAATAAAATGCATAGGGATCATAATGCTTTCCATGCATCTTTTTCTTTATTTAAAGAAGTAGGGGGAAAGCGCGTTTGGTTGTACTTCTGTTGTGGATCCCATGAGTGCAGTTCATTCTGCACTCCTGTAACCCATTTTTAGCAGACAGCCCACTGCCGGCTGACAACACAGAGCCACTCCAGGATCGCGACAATGAAGTCTGGATCCGCCCACATGCCTGCGAGCCACTGAGAGCCTGAGCCACCCATTCCACAGCCCAGCACTCCAGTTAAGGGGGGGGGGGGGCTGAGCAGGCAGCGGTGACTGACAAGGAGTCCTGAGAACCGAACGATCTGCGGTGTTTAATCGATCAGTTCTTAGTGTTAGAGCCGGCGGGGGACAGATGCAGCATCCAGCTAGGTAAGTATGAATCTGCAAAAGAAAAAAGTGCCCATACTTCGCTTTTAAAACAATAAAAATACACTTACTTGCTTATGTGCACTATATCTAGTGCAATGCGGTCAATACATGTATATATCCCCTTAATTGTGAGCAGCACCCTACAGTCTTGTGCCTGCTCCTTCCCGTATTAATGACTTCACTGTCTCCGCCCTTACGTGTTACGTCACTATACAAGTGACTTCTTCACAGGATCATGAAAATTACTCCATCGAACAGAATTTACCATTTTTTTTCATTGTGATATGTCCTCCAGGGCAGTGTGCCCACCCACTCCCTTATGCCATTTGTTTGACAACTTCGTGCCTATTAGCCTAGAAATGGCCATTACTAATTTGGCTTATATTTTAGTGGGGTTATGATTTGGTATCCAGACTTTGATTAAGTTCATTGAATCAAGGTACATTTGGCTCACCACTATTAATAAGC
>BLSH010287291.1:89286-102181 GCA_018402905.1 Glandirana rugosa | reverse complement strand
CCCCCCCCCCCCCCCCAAAAAAAAAAAAAAAGCGAAAACGCTTGTACACACACACATTGGTCTAAATCCAGTCAAATAAAGTTTATTCCTTTAAAATGACAATCCCGATGGAGCTTGTTGAAGTTTGTCTCCCTTTGATTTCAATGGGGTTCAGATTTGACATCCAAACTCTGATTAACCTGTACAGATCCGCGCCATAGACAAAAGACGTCTACAGCGCGGATCTGAAAATCCGGGTGGACGTCCATGGACGTCCGCCCCTTTACACGCCCCCTGCGCGCACTGGGCGGCGGCGTGCCCGCGGGTCGGGCGGACTAGATGTCCGCTCCTGACCCGCGATCGCCTTACAGAGCTGTAGAACGGGGAACCGCCGATGTAAACACGGTTCTGTGACAGGGGACAAACAGATCTACTGATCCCTGTCACTGGGATCAGTTAGATCTGTTCTGTCCCGACCAGCCCTGCCCCCCCCACAGTTAGAACACCCAGGGAACATTCTTAACCCCTTCACTGCCCCCTGCAGGTTAACCCCTTCATTGCCAATGACATTTATACAGTAATCAGTGGACATTTAAATTTCTGATCGCTGAATAAATGTCATTGGTCCCAAAAAAGTGTCAAAAATGACCAACATGTTCGCCCGGATATCAAAGTCCCGATAAAAATCGCAGATCGCCGCCATTACTAGTAAAAAAAATAATAATAATAAAAACGCCATAAATCAATTCCCATAGTTTGTAGATAACTTTTGCGCAAACCAATCAATAAACGCTGATTGCGATTTTTTTTACCAAAAATATGTAGAAGAATATAAATCGGCCAAACCCAATAAATAATTTTTTTTTTATTTTTTATTTTGGGATATTTATTAGAGCAAAAAGTAAAAAACATTGTTCTTTTTTTCAAAATTGTCGCTCTTGGTTTTGTTTATAGCGCAAAAAATAAAAACCGCAGAGGTGATCAAATAGCACCAAAAGAAAGCTCTATTTGTGGGGAAAAAAGGACATCAATTTTATTTGGGTACAACGCCGCACGACCGCGCAATTGTCATTCAAAATGCGACAGCGCTGAAACCTGAAAATTGGTCTGGGCAGGAGGGGGGTTTAAGTGCCCAGTAAGGAAGTGGTTAAGTTCATTAAATCCAGGTATGTTTGGCTCACCGCTATTAACCACTTCAGCCCTGGAAGGATTTACACACTTCCTGACCAGGCCATTTTTTGAGATACGGCACTGCGTCACTTTAACTGACAATTTGCGCAGTTGTGCGACGTTGTACCCAAACTAAATGGATGTCCTTTTTTTCCCCAAAAATAAATCTTTCTTTTGGTGGTATTTGGTCACTTCTGATCACCGCTATAAACAAAAAAAGAGTGATAATTTTGAAAAAAAACTTCTGCTATAATACATATCCAAAAAAAAAACAAATATACAGTTGTGCTCATAAGTTTACATACCCTGGCAGAATTTATGATTTATTGGCCATTTTTCAGAGAATATGAATGAGAACACAAAAACATTTCTCTCACTAATGGTTGGTGTTTGGCTGAAGCCATTTATTATCAATCAACTGTGTTTACTCTTTTTATATCATAATGACAACAGAAACTACCCAAATAACCTTAAGAGTTCTTAATACTGTGTATTGCCCCTTTAGCATCAATGACAGCTTGAAGTCTTTTGTGGCATTTGTGGATGAGGCTCTTTATCTTCTCAGATGCTAAAGCTGGCCTGATAACATGCACACAATTTGACACAAAGGGGTTTGAATGGCTATTAAAGGTAACCATCCTCACCTGTGATCTGTTTGCTTGTAATTAGTGTGTGTGTGTAAAAGGGTCAATGAGTTTCTGGACTCCTGACAGACCCTTGCATCTTTCATCCAGTGCTATACCGACGTTTCTGGATTCTGAGTCATGGGGAAAGCAAAATAATTGTCAAAGGATCTGCAGGAAAAAATAGTTGAACTGTATAAAACAGGAAAGGGATATAAAAAGATATCCAAGGAACTGAGAATGCCAATCAGCAGTGTTCAGACTCTAATCAAGAAGTGGAAAATGAGGGGTTCTGTTGAAACCAAACCACAGTCAGGTAGACAAACTAAAAATTCAGCCACAACTGCCAGGAAAATTGTTCGGGATGCAAAGAAAAACCCACAAATAACTTCAGGTGAAATACAGGACTCTCTGAAAACATGTGGATGCACAATAAGGAGGCACTTGAAGAAAGATGGGCTGCATGGTCGAGTCGCCAGAAGAAAGCTATTACTACACAAATGCCACAAAGTATTTAGCTTACAATACGCCAAACAGCACAGAGACAAGCCTCAAACCTTCTGCCACAAAGTCATTTGGAGTGACGAGACCAAAATTGAGCTTTTTGGCCACAACCATAAATGTTACATTTGGAGAGGAGTCAACAAGGCTTGTGAACATGGAGGTGGATCGCTGATGTTTTGGGGAGCTACAAAGGCACAAGAAATTTGGTCAAAATTGATGGCAAGATGAATGCAGTTATCAAAAAATACTGGAGGGACATTTGCATTCATCAGCCAGGAAGCTGGGCATGGGACGTACTTGGACATTCCAACATGACAATGATCCAAAACATAAGGCCAAGTCGACCTGTCATTGGCTACAGCAGAATAAAGTGAATGTTCTGGAGTGGCCATCTCAGTCTCCTGACCTCAATATCATTGAGCCACTCTGGGGAGATCTCAAACATGCAGTTCATGCAAGACAGCCCAAGAATTTCCAGGAACTGGAGGCTTTTTACCAAGAGGAATGGGCAGCTTTACCATCTGAGAAGATAAAGAGCCTCATCCACAAATGACTTCAAGCTGTCATTGATGTTAAAGGGGGCAATACGCTGTATTAAGAACTGGGGTATGTAAACTTTTGATCAGGGTCATTTGGGTAGTTTCTGTTGTCATTATGATATAAAAAGAGTAAACACAGTTGATTGATAATAAATGGCTTCAGCCAAACACCAACCATGAGTGCAAGAAATGTTTTTGTGTTCTCATTCATATTCTCTGAAAAACGGCCAAGAAATCATAAATTCTGCCAGGGTATGTAAACTTATGAGCACAACTGTATTCATCAATTTAGGCTGATATATATTCTTCTACATATTTTTGGTAAAAAAAATTGCAATAAGCGTATATTGATTGGTTTGTGCAAAAGTTATCGTGTCTTCAAACTATGGGATAGATTTAGGGATTTTTATTTTTTTATTGTTTTTTCTGGTAATGGTGGCGATCTGCGATGTGTAGCAGGACTGCGACATTGCGGCAGACCAATCTGACCCCAAATGACACTTTTTGGGGAACAGTGACATAATTACATTGATCAGTGCTATAAAAATGCAGTGATCAATGTATAAATGACACTGACAGGGAAGGGGTTAACACTAGGGGGCGATCAAGGGGTTAACTGTGTTACCTGGGTGTGTTCTAATTGTAGGGTGGATGGGCTGACAGGGACATGATAGAGATTGCTGTTCCTGATCACTGGGAACAGAAGATCTCTGACATGTCCCCTGTCAGAACGGGGATCCGCCTTGTTTACATATCCCTGTTCTGCCTCTGCATACCGCAATCGCGGGTCTCCGGCGGACAGGGAGTCTGGCGAGCGAGTGCGCGCCCGCTAGATCACATGGACGGACCGACGTACAATGACGGCGATTTGCGCTATCCAGTCACTTTCCCTCAGTATAGCTGCGACTGGGAACAGAAGATCTCTGAGATGTCCCCTGTCAGAACGTGGATCCACCCTGTTTACATAGGCAGATCCCCGTTCTGCCTCTGTATACAGCGATCGCGGGTCGCCGGCGCACAGCGAGTCTGGCGTGCGAGCATGCGCCCGCTAGATCACATGGACAGACCGACGTACAATGACGGCGATTCGCACTATCCAGTCACCTTCCCTCAGTATAGCTGCGACTGGGAACAGAAGATCTCTGAGATGTCCCCTGTCAGAACGCGGATCCACCCCGTCCTGCCTCTGTATACTGCGCTCAGCGAGTCTGGCGTGCGAGCATGCGCCCGCTAGATCACATGGACGGACCGACGTACAATGACGGCGATTTTCGCTATCCAGCCACCTTCCCTCAGTATAGCTGCGACTGGGAACAGAAGATCTCTGACATGTCATCTGGCAGAACGGGGATCCGCCTTGTTTACATAGGCAGATCCTCGTCCTGCCTCTGTATATCATGATCGCGGGTCACCAGCAGACATCGAGTCTGGCGTGCGAACACGCGCCCGCTAGATAATATGGACGGGCCGACGTACAATGACAGCGATTCGCGTTATCCAGCCACCTTCCCTAAGTATAGCTGCGACTGGGAACAGAAGATTTCTGACATCTCCCCTGTCAGAACGTGGATCTGCCTTGTTTACATAGGCAGATCCCCGTCCTGCCTCTGTATACTGCGATCACGGGTCGCCAGCGGACATCGAGTCTGGTGTGCGAACGTGCGGCCGCTAGGTCACATGGACGGACCGACGTACAATGACGGTGATTCGCGCTATCCAGCCACCTTCCCTCAGTATAGCTGCGACTGGGAACAGAAGATCTCTGACATGTCCCTTGTCAGAACGTGGATCTACCTTGTTTACATAGGCAGATCCCAGTTCTGCCTCTGTATACCGTGATCGCGGGTTGCCAGCGGACATCAAGTTTGGCATGCAAGCACGCGCTCGCTAGATCACATGGATCCAGCCACCTTCCCTCAGTATAGCTGCGGCTGAGAACAGAAGATCTCTGACATGTCTGCTGTCAGAACGTGGATCTGCCTTGTTTGCATAGGCAGATCCACGTCCTGCCTCTGTATATCACGATCGCGGGTCGCCAGCGGACATCGAGTCTGGCATGCGAGAACGCGCCCGCTAGATAATATGGACGGACCGACATACAATGACGGCGATACGCGCTATCCAGCCACCTTGCCTCAGTATAGCTGCGACGGGTGGTCAGGAAGTGGTTAATAAATAGAACCCCGCCCCCCCCCCAAAAAAAAAAGCGAAAATGCTTGTGCACACACATTGGTCTCAATCCAGCCAAAAAAAAAAATATTATTCCCCTAAAATGATAATCCCGATGGAGCACGTTAAAGCCTTTGACAATTTAGGGGGCCCACTGGAGCAGCCATCTTGTATTGGCTTTTTTCGCGGGCTGCAAAGCTACGACCGTTCTGTGCGACGTAAATCAACCTCTTTGCTGATTTTTTTTCCGGCCTGAACCTAATTTAGCCGTGACAGAACGTCCCCTTCCCCGCACTCACCGTAAATTACCCCGCATCTGCAAAGGATGTTATCAAACTATAAAAAACCTATTTGTTTCTCTCTTTCGCCTTTTCAATACGTTATTTTAGCAAGTTGCCTCTTTTCGAGACAGATTAAAGTCGCCTCTAAATCAGAGAATATTTCTGTCTGCGGTATTATTCGGCGACGCTTTTGCGGTCTGTTTTATCTGCCGTTCCATTTCCTTTAATACCAACACAGAGCGAGATCCACGGCGGAATGTCACGGAGGGCCTTGATGTACGGCCGCGTTCTATACATCAATAATTTCCAAAGCCGCGCGCCCGCGGTGATTGAAATTTCCAGGATGATATCAGCGGCACATAAAGGATCGGGAGAAGTGACAGATAGGGGAGGTTGCACCTCGGCAATCTAATTCAGTGTCATCATGACTTGAAATAACTCATCGCTGTGACCTGACCGCTAATCCGACGGCTTTAACTGAGCTGGGAAATAAAAAAAAAATATAAGGAGGGGTGGGGGTGTTTTCTGTGTTACACCTGAACCTATAAACTGCAATTACAATGCCTGGATGGGACAAGAGGTCACCCTGGATGCATCATGGAAAAATGAAAGCAAGGATCTGGGAGAATCACGCATAAAGTCAATTTCATTGGAAAATAGACCTAGCAACAGATGGATGTTCAATGCATCACCCTTAGCAACGTATTAGTGGAATACCTTCATCTGCTTTCCTCTACAGGGGGACGGTGCCATCTTTTTCCAGGCATCATCCAGGGTCACCATCTACTTCCTGAGATGTCAGCTCAGAGGTGACACCAGTGGTGGCTGGTGGTATTTTTTTGGGGGGGACGGCAAAAACAATCCACCCGCCACCCAAGCCCCCCCTACCCCCATCGGTTGGTCAGGTCACAGGCATCCCCCGCCCCCCCAGTTGGTCGATCACCAGCCCTGCACTTATTTATTTCAGGTACTTATATAGCGCCGTCAATTTACGCAACGCTTTACATATACATTGTGCATTCACATCAATCCCTACCCTCAAGGAGCTTACAATCTAAAGTCCCAGCTCACATTCATACATATACTAGGGACAATTTAGACAGGATCTAATTTACCTACCAGCATGTCTTTGGAGTGTGGGAGGAAACCGGAGTACCCAGAGGAAACCCACGCAGGCACAGGGAGAACATGCAAACTCCAAGCAGGTAGTGTCGTGGTTGGGATTCGAACCAGCGACCCTTTTGTTACCAGGCAAAAGTGCTACCCACTACACCACTGTGCCGCCCATACTTACCCCATCTAGGTCGCAGGCAGTGCTTCCTCCGGGTGGCGTCTGCTCCTCCGGGTGCTTCATGGCGTCTCCTCCCTCCTCCTCCTCAGGGGCCAATATGATCTCCTCTCAGCCAATCAGGTGGCGGGTCTCAGAACCCGCTTCCTGATTGGCCAGGAGGAAAATCAGGAAGACAATAGCGAATATTAATATTGTCACACAACTGAGTGTGTCTCACAACTCCAAGTCCACCCTTTTTTGAACCCTATTAGAGCCTCTGGCTCCAAAAAAAAAAACCCCACTGGAATCCATACGTCCGGCGACCCACATATAGATTAGGGGCTGGGCACATGGATAAGGTAGGCGGCGCCCCTGCCCCCGGCATTACGGGCCGCCACTGGGTGATACAATCATGTGAATCATGGTGCCTGTGCACCTGTGGAAAGAGACAAAGTTGTCCTGCAGATGGGACTTCACACATGTCTAACTTTGTCCATCTCTATTACTGGGTGTATTGATTCGAGTATTAGTTTTAAAAGGAGAGAAATGTTATTTTTTTGCTGTGGCATGGCAGAAAGTGAGAACGATATTGCATTTCTGGTAAGATCAACATAACATTATACCGATGTGAATAGAAAATATAGGCATCCTCTCAGGGTGGTGCTGTGGATGCAAACATGATAAGTGGGTGCCACGTCCCTAAAAAATTGCCAAAATGCAAAAGTAGACTCTAATGGACTTTTTAGGCACCAGAACACACAAAAGTATCTAAAAAAAAGGTTTTTATTACAAATGAATTAAAATACAAAGTGCAAATTAAAACTCTAACAAATTGCTAATCAGATACCACAAAGACAACTCCATAACCACTGTAGCACCCTCTAGGAAAATTTAGACAGGCCTAGCTGGTGGCTGTTTGTTTTCATTCTGGGCTGGGAGTGGCTCAGGGTAGGGCTGGGTGACTCACAGGTGGTGTCATCAGGACCTCCCACTTCTTTCCAGAAGCTTCTGGAGTTTTCTGGAAAGAGAGGTGAAGAGCGGAGGTGTAGAAAAAACTGTGGGGGCGAACCTCTCAAGTGGGTGGACTTTTAAGGCACAACACGAGACTAATAGATGGACAATTACTTAAAAATGTTTCATTTTATTAGCACAAAATATATATATATATTTTAAAAGACATGAAAAGATCATGAGTGGGGTGTCCCAAAGGAGGGCTGTAGAATGTACAGACAGTTTGCAAATTATATATAGACTAAAATACATCAAGAAATGATACATAGTACCATACTGCTGTATACTACTGTGTTGTGATGGACTGTATGATGGTCCATCACAAAGGACTTTAACCACTTCCCAACCGTCCTATAGACAAAAGACGTCCACAGGGCGGTTGCGTTATTCTGGGAGGACGTCTATGGACGTCCTCCCATGAATGCGCTTCCCGCGCGCCCCCACGGGAACATCCATGACCGTCGGGTCCAAGGGACCTGGCGCATCACGGATCGCGGTGAATGGCCACTGTGAGCGGCCTTTTACCACGTGATCGCGCCGTCACATGTAAATAAGCCAACGGAAGAGTCGGCTCTTCTCTCTCCTCTCCGCACCGATCAGTGCAGTGTGAGAGGAGAGAGGGGGGAGAGAGGAGGTGCTGCAGCACTGTGGGAGATGTGTAATGCCCACAGCGCTGCTTAGTGACAGTGTGCACCCCCACCATCCATCCACCACCCACCCACCATCCATCCATCCACCACCCACCCAGCCACCCTCATCCCATCCAAGCTCACCCAGCCACCCTCACCGCATTCAAGCTCACCCACCCATTCTCACCCCATCAGGTGAGGGCTGGCAGCCTTAGGCCTGGGGGGCAAGTCCAGTCAAGTGGCCCATTAAACCACCAAATCAGCTTACCATCCATGCCCACCTGGTTTTAGAACAGATATTGATGTTATGAAGCAAGACAAATATGATACAATGTGGTAACATTATTTAATGTTAATAGCAAGAAAAGACGTTTATAAAAAATAATGCATCAATGCAGCTCATCAGTGCCCACCAATGCAGCCTCATTAGTGCCCATCAACTTAACTTCATCAGTGCACATCAATGCAGCCTCACCAGTGCCCATCAATGCAGCCTCACCAGTGCCTATCAAATGCAACCTGAACAGTGCCCATAAATGCAGACTCGCCAGTGCCCATCAGCACAGTCGCCCCTGGGTGCCCCCCCTCCCTTTGCCTGCAGTTAGTTGGTGGCTGCATCCCTGGCCCCTGCTTCCTTCCTCCACAAGAAGAAAAAAGTGTGAGCAGCCATTTTGAATGTAAGTTAGGGTGGCCTGGGGGGCAATTGCCCCCCTGCCCCCTGGCCCAGCCCTCCCCTGCACCCCATCCATGCTCAGCCACCCATCCTCACCCATCCATGCTCACCCATCCAGCCACCCTCACCCAGCCATGCTCACCCATAGCTTGTAGACTCTATAACCTTCACAAAGACCAAATAATGTACACTAATTTGTTTTGTTTTTTTTTACCAAAGATAGGTAGCAGTATAAATTTTGACCAAAATGTATGAAGAAAAATTACTAATTTGCTAAATTTTATAACAGAAACAAAGAAAAATTCTTTTTTTTTTTTACAAAATTTTCGGTCTTTTTTTTAATTATAGCGCAAAAAATAAAAAACCCAGTGGTGATTAAATACCACCAAAAGAAAGCTCTATTTGTGTGAAAAAAAGGACGCAAATTTCATATGGGTACAGTGTTGTATGACTGAGTAATTGTATTTCAAAGTGTGATAGCGCTGGTTAGGAAGGGGGTTTAAGTGCCCAGTGGTCAAGTGGTTAATAATACATACAGCAGTATGGTACTATGTATCATTTATTTTCTGATGTATTTTAGTCTATATATACTTTGCAAACTGTCTGTACATTGGTGGGGTGTTGATCCCTCCTTTGGGACACCCCACTCATGATCTTTTTTTAAAAAAATATTTTTGTACTAATAAAATGAAAAAAAAAAAAATTCAGGAATTGTCCGTCTATTAGTCTCGTGTTGTGCCTTAAAAGTCTACCCACTTGAGAGTCCCACCTCCACAGTTTTTTCTGCTAATATAGGATGATGGCACACTCTTGAAAGCTGTTTCCTTTTCTGAGCGGAGGTGTGCCACCTGGGGTAATTTAGGGAGCCTTGACCAATCCCCAAAATGGATTGGCGGGGGCAGGGTTCCTTAACCACCTCCCACCCGGCCACTGTATATATACGGCCGGGTGGGAGCTTCCCCGTTCTGACAGGACGTATATATACGTCATGCAGAACGGGTACTCGCAGCGTGGCCACGCGTCGTGCTGCTGCTGGATCCTGTGATCATTATGATCACAGGATCCAGCTGAGCGGAGATCGGGATACGGGCGCAGTGACTGGCCCTCCCGATCATGTGATGGCTGTGTCCAATCACAGCCGTCACATTGTAAACAGAGACGAGCGTCTCTGTGACAGTTCTCCCCCCGCCGAGCTCAGTGAGAGCTCAGTGCAGGGGGGGGGGGGGGGAGCTGCAGCTCTGTGACAGCTCTCTGTATGATGAGGATTTCATGCAGAAAGCTGTCACAGATCGCCCCCCCACACAGTGCACCAAGCACACTGATACCCCTGTGCACATACATATAAGTGTCCCCATAAAACAGCCCCCAAAACATCTGTCTGTCCCCCGTCACATCAGTCACCATACACAAAACATCTGTCACAGTCCCCGTCACATCTGTCTGTCCGCCAACACCAAATAAACTCCAATTTGGGTTATTTTTACCAAAGAAATGTAGCAGTATCATTTTTGGTCAAAATTTATGAAGAGAAATTACTTATTTGCAAAATTTTATAACAGAAACGCAGAAAATGCATTGTTTTTGAAAATTTTTAGTCTTTTTTTAATTTATAGCGCAAAAAATAAAAAACCCAGGGGTGATTAAATACCACCAAAAGAAAGCTCTATTTGTGTGAAAAAAATGATAAAAATTTCATATGGGTGCAGTGTTGCATGACCGCGCAATTGTCATTCAAATTGCAACAGCGATGAAAGCTGAAAATTGGTCCGGGAAGGAAGGGGGTTTAAGTGCCCAGTATTGAAGTGGTTAAATACCCAGGGTCAGCCCAGCTGTGGCGGAGTTGTTGGGTGGAAGAGCTGGGGTGAGAGAGAGTGGAGGCTGTCGGGGCCCAAGGGGAGGTGACCTTGGGCCAGGGTTTGGGTGCATCCAGGAGGTGTGAAGAGATCCTGGAACAGAGGCACATGAGAGAGCAAATAGAGGACAGTGGGAGTGGAGAGAACACTGCTAAGAGATTCCAGGGAGGACAACTGGTCACAGCAAGTGAAGTGCTGGTGAGTGAAGCACAGTCAGAAGAGAACTGGGATATTGTAGTTTGAAATGGGTGCAGAACCAGAAGAGAGGACTGTGGGAAGGGCAGCGGAGAGAGGTCATTGCAGCCAGGCTGGCTGGCAGGGCCTGAAGAGAGCTATCTGGGATTGGTAGCTGAGTAGAGGACAGCTAGCACCTGAATTATTTCTACACCACAAGGGCCCAAGGCCCCTGCCTGCAAAAGGCAATCCATTGAGGCCTGGCTGAGTTAGTGTCAGGCCTAACTATGCTGTGACCATGCTAGCTAATATGGAGGAGTAACAGTCTGCAGCAAGTGAAGTTCTGGAGGAGTAAAGGAAAGAGGTCTTAAGCAAGAGTTGTGCTGGAGAGAAGACTGGAGTGTATATAGCAGTACCAAGCAAGTTTGCACTAAATCTTCCAGGGCATCCCATATTTCCCTATCCCCATACAAGTTCAATCCCCTCAATAAAAAAAACAAAAAACAAAGCTTATGGACTGTTCTATGTTTCGGAGTGTCAGAGAGATGAATGCCAGGCTGGTCAGGGTGACAGGTAAACCACTATTTTCAGCACCCCTACGGGGGCATGGCTACACCACCAATAGGACCCAATGTGGCCCTGTATAGACGCCAATGAAATGCAGTCGTCAATGTCTAAATGGGCCTAAATGTCTAAATGGGCCTGGCGTAGGTTGATTTGTGGGATAGGGAAGCTCGAAGCTCTACATGTTTCGTGCTGAAGTGCTTATTCAGGAGCTTGAGGTAGATATTATAATATCGCAATAGAGAACTCTCATGGGGGCTGAAACAAGGTTAAGAGGTAAGGAGTAAGCCGACTGCCATTCTAATAGTGCAGTATCCATAGTAGTAGATAAGGGGGTGGTATAATTGGGCCACGTCCCAGGCTTAGAAAAGTATGGAGGCATAATATATATATATATATATATATATATATATATCATACAATATCAAAGTATACACCCTTCCCTCAGCCCCTAAACGCAACAGTATGCCAGCTGGCGGCCACCCAAATAGTAGGAGACCATATGAGTGGCATGCTATACTGATGTGAACCCTTTAAGTAAACTGTTAGAGATGCCCCGCAGGAGACGGTTGCCGCGCCTAACTAGACATTCATTTTGCAGTAGTTCACGCCAGGAGATTGATGGTACCTGAGAGATGTAGACCAACATCAAGTTCTTAGGGGAATGGAGCACATCAGAGAGGACTTGGTGCCTGGATATGCAGTATACAGTATTCAGTACACAGCCCTCTAAAAATGTATGTCCCACCAAGGTGCTGGAGCATACGTGTGCACAGCCTATTGCATTAGGGTGTGCACCCCAAAAGCTCAAACACACGTGCGTGTATGCATACACACATACAGACACACACGCTCTTATAAATATACGTAAACAAACATTTTAAAATGTATTAAAACATGGACGGTATCAGTAGAGCAGTGGATGTGTCCGTAGGAAACAGGTTGGTGGCAGCAGGGCAGTGGACAGTATCAGTAGGGCAGTGGATGGTGTCAGTAGGGCAATGGATGGTGTCAGTTGGGCAGAGGACGGTGTCAGTAGAGCAGTGGACGGTGTCAGTAGAGCAGAGGACGGTGTCAGTAGAGCAGTGGATGGTGTCAGTAGAGCAGTGGACGGTGTCAGTAGGGCAGTGGACAGTGTCAGTAGAGCAGTGGATGGTGTCAGTAGAGCAGAGAACGGTGTCAGTAGAGCAGAGGACGGTGTCAGTATGGCAATGGATGGTGTCAGTAGGACAGTGGACAGTGTCAGTAGGGCAGTGGACGGTGTCAGTAGAGCAGTGGACGGTGTCAGTAGGGCAATGGAATGACTGCGGCAGGAGACGGGATGACTGTGGCAGGTGACGAGATGACTGTGACAGGTGACGGGATACCTGTGGCAGGAGACGGGATGACTGTGGTAGGTAACGGGATGACTGTGGCAGGTGACGAGATGACTGTGGCAGGTGACGGGATGACTGTG
>BLSH010287291.1:70158-81812 GCA_018402905.1 Glandirana rugosa | reverse complement strand
TACTCTCATGGGCTGTGACAGGTACCCGAGTACCTGTCACCAGCCCATCAGAGTACCCGAGTACCTGTCACAGCCCATGAGAGTACCCGAATACCTATCTGCAGCCCATCAGAGTACCCGAGTACCTGTCACCAGCCCATCAGAGTACCTGAGTACCTGTCACAGCCCATCAGATTACCCAAGTACCTTTCACCAGCCCATCAAAGTACCCGAGTACCTGTCACCAGCCCATGAGAGTACCCGAGTACCTATCAGCAGCCCATCAGAGTACCAGAGTACCTATCTGCAGCCCATCAGATTACCCAAGCACCTGTCTGCAGCCCATCTGAGTACCCGAGTACCTGTCCCCAGCCCATCAAAGTACCCGAGTACCTGTCACTAGCCCATCTGAGCACCCGAATACTTGTCACCAGCCCATCAGAGTACTCAAGTACCTGTTACCAGCCCATCAGAGTACCTGAGTACCTGTCACCAGCCCATCAGAGTACCTGAGTACCTGTCACCAGCCCATCAGAGTACCCGAGTACCTTACACCATCCCATCAGAGTACCCGAGTACCTGTCACCAGCCCATCAGAGTACCCGAGTACCTGTCACAGCCCATCAGATTACCTTAGTACCTGTCCCCAGCCCATCAAAGTACCCGAGTACCTGTCACCAGTCCATGAGACTACCCAAGTACCTATCTACAGCCCATTAGAGTACCCGAGTACCTGTAACAAGCCCAGCCCATCAGAGTACCCGAGTACCTCTCACAGCCCATCAGATTACCTTAGTACCTGTCAGCAGCCCATCAAAGCACCCGAGTACCTGTCACCAGCCCATGAGAGTACCCGAATACCTATCTGCAGCCCATCAGAGTACCTGAGCACCTGTCACCAGCCCATCAGAGTACACGAGTACCTGTCACAGCCCATCAGATTACCTGAATACCTTTCACCAGACCATCAAAGTACCCGAGTACCTGTCACCAGCCCATGAGAGTACCCAAGTACCTATCAGCAGCCCATCAGAGTACCCGAGTACCTATCTGCAGCCCATCAGATTACCCAAGCACCTGTCTGCAGCCCATCTGAGTACCCGAGTACCTGTCCCCAGCCCATAAAAGTACCCGAGTACCTGTCACTAGCCCATCTGAGCACCTGAATACTTGTCACCAGGCCACCAGAATATCCCTGTACCTGTCACCAGCCCATCAGAGTACCTGAGTACCTGTCACCAGCCCATCAGAGTACCCGAGTACCTTACACCATCCCATCAGAGTACCCGAGTACCGTTCACCAGCCCATCTGAGTATCCGAGCACCTGTCACCAGCCCATCTGAGTACCCGAGCACATGTCACCAGTCCATCAGAGTACCCGAGTACCTGTCACCAGCCCATCAGAGTACCCGAGTACCTGTCACAGCCCATCAGATTACCTTAGTACCTGTCCCCAGCCCATCAAAGTACCCGAGTACCTGTCACCAGCCCATGAGACTACCCAAGTACCGATCTGCAGCCCATTAGAGTACCCGAGTACCTGTCACCAGCCAATCAAAGTACCAGAGTACTTGTCACTAGCCCATCTGAGCACCCGAATACCTGTTACCAGCCCATCAGAGTACCCGAGTACCAGTCACCAGCCCATCAGAGTACCGAGTACCTGTTACCAGCCCATCAGCGTACCTGAGTACCTGTCACCAGCCCATCTGAGTACCCGAATACTTGTCACTAGCCCATCAAAGTACTAAAGTACCTGTCATCAGCCAATCAGAGTACCCGAGTACCTGTCACCAGTCCATCAGAGTACCTAAGTACCTGTCACCAGCCCATCTGAGTACCCGAGCACCTGTCACCAGCCCATCAGAGTACCCGAGTACCTGTCACCAGCCCATCAGAGTACCCGAGTATCTGTCACAGCCCATCAGATTACCTTAGTACCTATCACCAGCCCATCAAAGTACCCGAGTACCTGTCACCAGCCCATGAGAGTACCTGAGTATCTATCTTCAGCCCATCAGAGTACCTGTCACCAGCCCATCAGAGTACCCGAGTACCTTACACCATCCCATCAGAGTATCTGAGTACCTGTCACCAGCCCATCAGGGTACCTGAGCACCTGTCACCAGCCCATAAAACAACCCGAGCACCTGTCACCAGCCCATCAGAGTACCCGAGTACCTGTCACCAGCCCATCAGAGTACCCGAGTACCTGTCACAGCCCATCAGATTACCTTAGTACCTGTCACCAGCCCATCAAAGTACCCAAGTACCTGTCACCAGCCCATGAGAGTACCCGAGTACCTATCTGCAGCCCATCAGAGTACCCGAGTACCTGTCACAGCCCATCAGAGTACCCGGGTACCTTACACCATCCCATCAGAGTATCCAAGTACCTGTCAACAGCCCATCAGAGTACCCGAGCACCTGTCACCAGCCCATCTGAGTACCTGAGCACCTGTCACCAGCCCATCAGAGTACCCGAGTACCTGTCATTTTGTGGGAAATTCCACTGTCCTGGTGCTCCAGGACCTTCAAAAGTGTGATAGGTAGGAATGAAATTAGATGTGTAATTTATGCTCTTAGAATGCCTGAAGGTACTACTTCAGTGTTGGACCTCTATATATGGCCATGTTGTGTAAAAGCCTCACACATGTGGTATCGCCATACTCAGGACGAGTATCAGAATATATTTTGGGGTTTAATTTCTGCTATGTACATGCTTTGTGTTAGAAATATCTTATAAATTGACCACTTTGTGTAAAAATAAAAGGGCTTTCATTTTCTTTCCACGTTTTTCGAAGACTTGTGGAAAAAAATGAACCATTCAAAAGACTCATAATGCCTCATAGAATATACGTTGGGGTGTTTGCTTTCCAAAATGAGGTCATTTTGTGGGTAATTCCATTGTCCTGGTGCTCCAGGGCCTTCAAAAGTGTAATAGGTGGTTAGGAAATTAGATGTGAAATTTCTGCCCCTAGAACGCCTGACGGTGCTCCCTGCATGTTGGGCCTCTCTATGTGGCCAGGCTGTGAAAAAGTCTCACACATGTGGTATCGCCATACTCGGGGACAGTAGCAGAATGTATTTTGGGGTGTAATTGGAAGTATGCATATGCTGTGTGTGAGAAATAACTTGTTGTTATGACAATTTTGTGTAAAAAAAACATAATAATAATAATAATAATAATTTCTTAATTTTCCCAAGAATTGTGGGAAAAAATACAACTTTAAAAAACTCGCCATGCCTCTTACTAAATACCTTCGAATGTCTACTTTTCAAAAAGGGGTCGTTTGGGGGGGTATTTGTACATTCCTGACATTTCAGGGCCTCAAGAAATGAGATAGGTCATCAGTGCATCAGATGTGATCAATTTTCAATGATTTGCACCATAGTTTGTAGACTCTATAACTTTCACACAGACCAAATAATATCCACTTATTTGGGTTATTTTTACCAAAGATAGGTAGCAGTTTAGGTTTTGGCCCAAATTTATGAACAAAAATCGCTTATTTGCAAAATGTTATCATAAAACCTAAAAAAAAGTGTTTTTTTTTTCAAAATTTTCGCTCTTTTTTCATTTATGTCGCAAAAAAAAAAAAAAAAAAACAGAGGTTATTAAATACCACCAAAAGAAAGCTCTGTTTGTGTGAAAAAATGATACAAATTTTGTTTTGGTGCAGTGTAGCCTGAGAGAGTAATTGTCATTCAAAGTGTGAGAGCGCTGAAGGCTGAAAATTGGTCTGGGCAGGAAATATAAGGTATAAATGTCCTGTAATGAAGTGGTTAATAAAGGAATTGTCAAAAACTGTGTTTGTGGTTTTTTTTTGTGTGTGTGATTAGACATGCGCAATTGGTTTCATTCCGAATCCTTTTTTTAACGAATTTCGACAAATTCATTAATTCAGAAATATCCGAATTATCGAAAACCCGCTTAACAAATTTTCCCAAAAATTCCTAAATTCGAATATTAGAAAATTCATCAATTCGAAAATAAGAGCGAAAATTCAAAAGAAAGAAAATCCGAAAATTCAAAAAACCCGAACAACTAACTAACAATAGCTTAACTATTGCTAACTATTAAATTATAGGTATTGGAATTTCCTTTCAAATTTGGCTGTTAGTGAATGTAACGAATATGAATTTATCCAAAGTTATGAATTATCTGAAATAACGAATGCCGCATCTAAACAAATGTAATGTAACAAATTAATAATAATAAATAACAATAATAATAACTTTGTATTATTATTATTTATTCCTTCGGTTCCATTTGTTTGGATGCGGCATTCGTTATATTGCCAATAATTCGTAACTTTGGATAAATTTGTATTTGTTACGTTCACTAACAGCCAAATTTGAAAGGAAATTCCAATACCTATAATTCAATAGTTCGCTATTATTAGTTAGTTAGATATTTTCTTTTTATACGTTCTTTCGAATTTTTGGATTTTCTAATTTGCGGAATTTGCAAATTTACGAAATTACGAATTTATGAATGTACGAATTTGCGAATGTCCGAATTTATGAATGTACAAATTTGCGAATGTCTGAATGTACGAATTTACGAATGTACGAATTTGCGAATGTCCGAATTTATGAATGTACAAATTTGCGAATGTCTGAATGTACGAATTTGCGAATGTACGAATTTGCGAATGTACGAATTTGCGAATGTACGAATTTGCGAATGTACGAATTTACAAATTTGCGAATGTACGAACTTACGAATTTGCGAATGTACGAACTTACGAATTTGCGAATGTACGAATTTACAAATTTGCGAATGTACGAATTTACGAATTTGCTAATGTACGAATTTATGAATGTACAAATTTACAAATGTATGAATTTATGAATGTATGAATTTGTGAATGTACAAATTTGCGAATGTACGAATTTGCAAATTTACAAATGTACGAATTTACGAATTTGCGAATGTACAAATTTGCGAATGTACGAATTTGTGAATGTACGAATTTACGAATTTGCGAATGTACGAATTTACGAATTTGCGAATGTACGAATTTATGAATGTACAAATTTGCAAATGTACGAATTTGCGAATGTACGAATTTATGAATGTATGAATTTGCGAATGTACAAATTTGCGAATGTACGAATTTGCAAATTTACGAATGTCCGAATTTTACGAATTTGCGAATGTACAAATTTGCGAATGTACGAATTTGCGAATGTACGAATTTACGAATTTGCGAATGTACGAATTTGCGAATTTACAAATTTGCGAATGTAAAAATTTGTGCAACCCATATGCCCACATTGTGCACTCTTTTTTTTTTTTTTTCAGATGTACTTACCTGCCCTCACCTTAGTGGACATGGCTGGTCTCTATGTAAGCTGATCGTCTCTGGTTCACCCCTGGGGTAAAATACTAGTGGTATAATCTCTGGAAGTATTGTTCATTCCAGCAGTCACTACAAGTAACTTAATCGCATATCCACCTGCGGTGTATCCTACAACTCCTGGCATCTCCAGGCAGTCTCACATCCAGTCTTTAACAAGGTCCGACCCTGCTTAGTCTCCCAGATCAAATGCGATCTGGTGCGTTCAGGGTGATGCGACTGTAGGCCCCTAAGTAGCCCCAGACCACATACTCCCCTAAAATTGTAGGTGAGGTGTAAAGGCATTCAGGCCAAAGTGACACGAATTGATGCCAACAATCACAGGATCTGTGCATAAAACTAACATGTAAGCAATAGCCGTCAGTACACATGTCAGTTATTGCTTCTGCTGCATCATTTATAAGTCACCTGGAAAGCAGCAAGGGTTAACAGACCCCTTACAATTGGCACTAGTAGCTTACCTACCTTAGACCAATGGTTCTCAACCCTGTCCTCAAGTACCCCCAACAGGCCATGTTTTCAGGTTTTCCTTTATCTCGCACAGGTGTTTTAAATCAGTCAATGGCTTGGTGGGGTGGACAGCTATTTTATCTAAGAGAAATTCCCAAAACATGGCCTGTTGATGGTACTTGAGGACAGGGTTGAGAACCACTGCCTTAGACAATGTACTGCAGAGGATATTATCACAACCAAGCATTAGATCATAAACACATTGCATCGAGCCTGCAGGGACAGCCTTGCTCAGTTCATGGAAAAGGTTCAGCTCAGCACAGCACAGCCAACACCTGTTATCAGCCTAATCATTAGCAGTCCTGCAGACACAACCACAGCCTAAACTGACACCATGGCCAAACAGCAGTCTTCACCTTGTGATCTCTGCTTAGAGGTGCAGGTTAATCGCATATACCTGCAGACTTCTAATCACATAACTGTAGCTGCATACTATGGATTTGTTCACCATGTGGTGCCTTACCAACTCCATGCCTTATGGCCGACAGGAAGTCCACTGAAAGTCCATCCATGGAGACATGATGAGGAAGCAATCCTTAGAGACCAGCCGCCTGCCACCCCCCAATCCCTGGAACATGGGGGGGAGGCCTCCCCCATCTAGGAAGATTTACCCCCTGTACAGCGGGGAGCGTCGGTAGCAGGAGAGTTTGAACCTGCGCGGTTGGCCAGATGAATCCGGCAAGGTGAGGGAAAAAGAAAAATTTCTGCCTTTTGGCATCAGTATAACCAGCTGAGCAGTGAGGGAAAAAAGGAGAATGCTGCCTGGTGGGAGGTGTTTGATCTTATAGTGTAACCGGATCCTGGAACTGGGCGTGGGGGCGGAGCCAGCCCATGCGTATTATGCTGTCGTGCTTCAGGAAAGGAATTTTGCAGAAGGAGAAGTGTGTCCCGACGTTTGATTTTATACATATCAGTGAGAACAGTAGGAGTTCACTGGGACACGTCTCCTGGAGATAATTGAGTTCTTAAGAGGGGTGACTCACCCAATTGTTTGATATATATATACACACAGTGGGGCAAAAAAGTATTTAGTCAGCCACCAATTGTGCAAGTTCTCCCACTTAATAAGATGAGAGAGGCCGGTAATTTTCATCATAGGGGCACTTCAACTATGAGAGACAGAATGATAGAAAAAAATCCAGAAAATCACATTGTCTGATTTTTAAAGAATTTATTTGCAAATTATGGTGGAAAATAAGTATTTGGTCAATAACAAAAGTTCATCTCAATACTTTGTTATATACCCTTTGTTGGCAATGACAGAGGTCAAACGTTTTCTGTAAGTCTCCACAAGGTTTTTACACACTGTTGCTGGTAGTTTGGCCCATTCCTCCATGCAGATCCCCTCTAGAGCAGTGATGTTTTGGGGCTGTCGCAGGGCAACACGGATTTTCAACTCCCTCCAAAGATTTTCTATGGGGTTGAGATCTGGAGACTGGCTAGGCCACTCCAAGACCTTGAAATGCTTCTTACGAAGCCACTCCTTCGTTGCCCGGGCAGTGTGTTTGGGATCATTGTCATGCTGAAAGACCCAGCCACGTTTCATCTTTAATGCCCTTGCTGATAGAAGGAGGTCTCACAATACATGGCCCCATTCATTCTTTCCTTTACACGGATCAGGCGTCCTGGTCCCTTTGCAGAAAAACAGCCCCAAAGCATGATGTTTCCACCCCCATGCTTCACAGTAGGTATGGTGTTCTTTGGATGCAACTCAGCATTCTTTCTCCTCCAAACACGACAAGTTGAGTTTTTACCAAACAGTTCTATTTTGGTTTCATCTGACCATATGACATTCTCCCAATCCTCTTCTGGATCATCCAAATGCTCTCTAGCAAACTTCAGACGGGTACGGACATGTACTGGCTTAAGCAGGGGGACACGTCTGGCACTGCAGGATTTGAGTCCCTGGCGGCGTAGTGTTACTGATGGTAGCCTTTGTTACTTTGTTCCCAGCTCTCTGCAGGTCATTCACTAGGTCCCCCCGTGTGGTTCTGGGATTTTTACTCACCGTTCTTGTGATCATTTTGGCCCCATGGGGTGAGATCTTGCGTGGAGCCCCAGATCGAGGGAGATTATCAGTGGTCTTGTATGTCTTTCATTGTCCAATAATTGCTCCCACAGTTGATTTCTTCACACCAAGCTGCTTACCTATTGTAGATCCAATCTTCCCAGCCTGGTGCAGGTCTACAATTTTGTTTCAGGTGTCCTTTGACAGTTCTTTGGTCTTGGCCATAGTGGAGTTTGGAGTCTGACTGTTTGAGGTTGTGGACAGGTTATGTCTTTTATACTGATAATGAGTTCAAAAAGGTGCCATTAATACAGGTAATGAGTGGAGGACAGAGGAGCCTCTTAAAGATGAAGTTACAGGTCTGTGAGAGCCAGAAATCTTGCTTTTTTGTAGGTGACCAAATACTTATTTTCCACCATAATTTGCAAATAAATTCTTTAAAAATCAGACAATGGGGGGCGTGGCCAGGATCGGCATGTGAACAGGAGTGTTACACAGAGCTCCCGTTGATTACCCTTCATCGATCCTGTTCCCGGTCTAGCAGAGCTGACCCTTGGACACCAAAAGGCATCGAGACGCCCTTGCCAGCTGTATACTGCGTGCAGACATGATGGTCACACGGAAAAGTAAGGAAGAAACACAGCGCGCAGAGATCCAACATGGCGCCGGCCCAGGCCTCCAGCAGCGCACGCCACGTGTAAAGGACACAGTGAGTAAGGCATCTAAAACTAACAAGCCTCTCACAGGGGACCCCCCCAAAGACATGCGCTTCTATGCACAGAAGCTTATGAGCACCCAGGCCCAAGCGGACCCCGCGATGGAGGAGGAGAGCTCCGGGGAGGACCGTGAGGCTCAGGGGGAGACTGGGAAGGGACACCATGTGGGGGATATGGAGAGCCAGCCAGCCTCTGAGACTGTCAGTGAGCATGAGGACGCTGTTCAGCCCTCATTGTCTGAGATCCTGAGAGCAATTCATAAGTGTACTGCCTCAGTTAATAACCTCCAAGAGCAGTTTGGAGGACTAAAAGAGGAAATGGGCCTGATTAGGCAGAATCTACAAAAGATCAGGGAAAGAACAACAACGGCTGAAAGCAGGATTAGTGACATTGAGGACAAGATACCGCCATTGATCAGAGACACTCAACGCAACTCTATACTGGTCAAATCTATTGACACCCGCGCTGACGACCTCGAAAATCGTATGCGTCATAATAATGTGCGGATTATTGGTGGAGGGTAGGGATCCCACTGATTTCGTGGAAAGATGGTGTTTGGAAAAGAGGCCTTCACAGCGCTCTTTGCAGTGGAGCGTGCTCAGAGTACCTATTAGACCTCTCCCACCGGGTCACCCTCCCCGCCCGCTGTTAGCCCAATTGCTGCACTATAAGGACAGAGAGATAGTACTTCACCTAGCCCGGGAGAAACAAAATATACAGTTCAATGGAGCGTGAGTGTCTTTTTACCCTGACTTCTCTTCGGAGGTACAAAAAAAGCGAGCCCGCTTCACTGAAGTGAAGAGACGGTTACAGAGATTGCAGGCCTCATACGCCATGCTATACCCAGCGCGACTCAGGATAACTGTCAGGGGCCAGGCCCACTTTTTTGAACATGCGGCGGAGGCCTCGGAGTGGCTGGATGCTAACGAACATGCCTTTCGCCAAGAGAGAAGACCTGCAGGGGAGGAGGAAGGGCTATGATGGATGCCGACCGTGAATAAGACCTGAGTACAATACTGCTAGTGGATAAAGGACTTACCCTGGAAATTGCACCCTTTGGATGACTCTTACATTGAGGTGGGCCGGGAAACGGTGACCTATATAATCCCTATCTTCGGCTGAGGATGTGAGGAGTGACTGTTAAATTCTATATACTTATCCGGATGGAGAAAGTGACAAATAACTTGCAGAATCACAGTGGGGTGAGGTTCTGCGTGACCCGTTGTCCATCTGTTGACTGTTCGTTCTATGATTCAATTTTTTCTTTGTTTGTCGTAAGCTCTGACAGCTCACTAATTCAGATTGGCAGGGCCTCGGCGGAGGAGGAAGGGTTGCCCCCCTCGCCTCTAGCCCAGCCCGGGTACATATCTGGTGGGTTAGAGCTACAAGTTGGTCGCGAGCAGCTACGCATACTGGTTAGCATACAGGAAATCTGTTTCACTAGAGCTTTGCAAAATGCAAATTCAGTTCCAGCACAGCCATTGAGGGGTTGCAACTTGCATAGGCCTTGGCTGGTCTATGACAGGACACCACATCTTGCCACTGTAATGATTGGAAAGGAACTATATAGATGACGACAGTCCCAGTGGTGTCGTGGAATGTCAAACTGAATGATCCCTTAAAGAGAACTATGGTTTCCACTTCTATACGCAAGTACCTACCTGCCATTTGTTTCTTACAAGAGACACACTTGACTCCAGATTCGGTGTCATGCTTGAAATTTAGATGGGTGAGCAAGGCATATCATTCAGTTCACACTTCATTTTCCAGGGGGGTGAGTGTGCTCATACACACCTCCCTGGATTATCAGGAACTGGATTGTCAGATAGACGTGGAGGGTCGGTACATTGTGCTATTATGCAGAATTTTTGCCTTGATATGTATTCTTGTCTGTGTTTATATACCTCCGCCTTACGGACATCAGGTGTTAAAAATCGTTGTGGAGTACCAGTTAAGACACCCCGGGGTACCAATGTTTGTAATAGGTGACTTTAACTGTTACCTCGACTCCCGGCTAGATAAACATCCGCCGGTAGTGGGGAATAGGGGGACAAAAAGTACCCCTCTGAGAAAGCTAGTGGAGGAGGTGGGGTGGGGTGACCCTTGGAGAGGCAAAACCCGGGTGAGAAACAATTCTCATGCTTCTCGAAGACTCACACCACACTGTCTCGTATAGATCTGTGTCTGTGCTCAAGGGAAGCTGAACGATATGTTAATGACATCAAATATGCTAATAGGGGAATCTCTGACCATTCACCGCTTATTGTAGACCTTGAACTGCGTCCCCCCTCTGGGTTACCGAGGGCCCCCTGGAAGTTGAACGCCTTTTGGCTCCAATTGTTCCCATCTCAGACAAGAGTGACTGACGCTATGACAGAATTCTGGAAGGTGCATGAGGTACAAGAGGAGAGAGGGGTGGTCTGGGAGACATTCAAGGCATATCTGCGGGGATTATTTATTAAGGAGATCACTGCGGTTAAGAAGGCCACGCATGCTCAGGAGGAGGGATTGGAGAGGCTAGTTCGGGATACGGAGGCCAGGTTTATAGATGATCCTACTGAGGGGCATAGAGAGGCATGGGTATCTGCCCAGGAGGCGCTACAACATGTTGTGGGTTCCACTGCAGAGAGGAAACGTTTTTTTAGTAGGTTGGCTTTCTATGAGGAAGGTGAGCATACTGGTCGCCTGCTAGCAAAAATTGCACATTCCCAACAATCTTCCCCAAGTATTGGGGCTATCAGGCTGCCTACAGGCAGGATTACTAATTCCCCTGATGACATTATGGCAGTATTGGCCTCCTATTACTCTACTTTGTACAGTTCTCACCAGGACTACACAGCCGAATCCTTGGCCGAATATATAGGAGAGCTGGATCTGCCAGTACTCTCAGAGGCAGATAGGTTAAAATTGGATGCTCCCCTCACAGTTGAGGAGCTCCAAGAGGCGACCGGGGCGTTCCCTAACTCAAAGGCACCAGGAGCTGATGGCATCCCGGCTGAGGTATTTAAACTATATGCTGAGAGTATTCTACCCCAACTATTGCTGGTGTTTAGGGAGGCCAGGGACCTCGGCTG
>BLSH010287291.1:52658-65158 GCA_018402905.1 Glandirana rugosa | reverse complement strand
GTCAATATAAATTTGAATAAGTAAGAGGCGATTGACCTGCCTTGACTGCGAATGGCGGAAATCCCCCCCCCCCCCCTTTCTGCAAAAGTTACCAGAATCTTCACAAACTTTCCTAAAATCTTCAGTTAATGCATTTAATGCTTTTCAGACAAATTGCTAGTTTTTTATTGCCTAAAAAAAAAATAAAAAAAATAAAACAAAAACACCTTTCAGTGAGAATTTTAATGCTGACATTGCAGTGTTTGGGAGGCACATCAACTTACATCGGTGACATGGCGGTCTAATAGGAAGTGACAGATGAGATCTGGGCTAGGCTGACATGTTAAATCTGATGCATCTGCACTTTTTAATGGACGCTTCCAAGAATGAATTTTTAACAATGTTGTTAAGAAGGAAAGTTTGCTTTTTGGAGATATACATGAGCTTTTGGCACCGTGTGTCTGTAGCAAAGGAACTGCGACATTGAACCTCTTAGCAGAATGCGCAGATGGCGCAGTGAGCAGGACTCCCATTTTAGCAGTGGACAAAGCCTTTAGTTAGAAAACAATGTTTATTTTTGTATATTTATTATATTTTATTTATGTATTTATTGAATTAATGATATGTATTATATTATATTTAAATATACTATATATATATTATCAAAGCAAGTTTCCCCATAGGAAACAACAGAAACTCAGATAATTTGTTGCAGTGACTGCTTGTCCATGCAGTACTGTATGTGACCAGAGGCCTGGGGGGGGCGCTGGTGAGGCTCGTAGTCGTTCGGAAATGCTTGGGGACTCTCCGAAGTATCTCCGAATGCTTCCGAGCGTCTCCGAGCCTCACCAGCGGGCCCCGCACCTCTGGTCACATGCGGTATTGCATGCACGGAGGCTTAATCCTGCTTGTTTTGCGAGACAGCGCTCACAAACCGAGTCAGGAAAAAAAAAAAGCTTGTATTGCGAAACACTCGTTAACCACGTTACTCGCAATCCAAGGTTTTACTGTATAAGTCTATGCACAGAATTCAAAATATTGTTTTACTGGGCTTTACTGGGACAAAAATAGGAGTATACCATGCAACATATATAGAATAAGCCATTATTATTACATAAATTATTGGTTAAAAACAAGTAAAGGGCCTCGTATCAGTTGGGTCTGATGCCAGAAAATAGCACTTATGTGATATTATTTTTTGGGGTGAATATCTTCAGGATTAACAATTTCAACTGTTGCTTTGAGAAAAGATATAACAGGAAAACTACTTTTTTTATTTATTTCGAAATAATTATTTTACAATTTCTTTAACCACTTCAGCCCCGGAAGGATTTCCAGCTTTAGGACCGGAGCCCTTTTTGCGATTTGGCGCTGCGTCGCTTTAACTGACAATTGCGCGGTCGTGCGGCGTTGTACCCAAACGAAATTTGCGTCCTTTTTTTCCCACAAATAGAGCTTTCTTTTGGTGGTATTTGATCACCTCTGCGTCATTTCTGATCGCCGCTATAAACAAAAGAAGAGCGACAATTTTGCAAAAAAAACCCAAATTTCTTACTTTTTGCTAGAATACAAATCCAAAAAAAAAATATAAAACATTTTTTTCACCGTTTTTGGCCGATTTATATTCTTCCTCATATTTGCGATAAAAAAAATCGCAATCTGCGTTTATTGATTGGTTTGCGCAAAAGTGGTCGCGTTTACGGATGATGAGAATTCATTTTTGGGGTTTTTCATTTTTTTTTTATTTTTTACTAGTAATGGCGGCGATCTGCGATTTTTAGTGGTACTGCGATATTGGGGCGGACATGTCGGAACGTTTTGACACTTTTTTGGGACCATTGGCATTTATACAGCGATCAGTGCTATAAAAATGCACTGATTACTGTGTAAATGCCATTGGCAGTGAAGGGGTTAACCTGCAGGGGGCGCGCTAAGGGTTAAGTATGTTCCCTGGGCGTGTTCTAACTGTAGGGGGGCTTGCCTAGCTGGGGAAGGGAAGTGGTCACAGCCTTCACTTACAGGAAGGCTGTGATCACAGCCCTTCTCCCTCACACAGAGCGGAGGTCCGTGTTTACTTACATTCACTCCGGGGGGGGGGGCATCGCGGGTGGCCGGCGGCAATCGAAGCCGCCGCACCCGCTCCCTGGCCCCCCCGAACACAGTGAGCGCGCGCGCGCGCGCCTCCGGCGGCGCGCGCTCACAGTGGCTCTGTATCGCGCCCGCCGTCGTATGACGGCGATTTGCGTTACAGAGCCACTTTGTCGCCGTCAATTGCCGACCAGCGGTCGGCAAGCGGTTAAAAAAAAATCAGAAGAAATAAAAATGTGGCAAACTTTAAAGGACACTTTTTTTACACTATCTTTAAGAAATGGCTTTCTTCTTGCCACTCTTCCATAAAGGGCAGATTTGTGCCGTATACGACTGATTGTTGTCCTATGGACAGAGTCTCCCACCTCAGCTGTAGATTTCTGCAGTTCATCCAGAGTGATCATGGGCCTCTTGGCTGCATCTCTGATCAGTCTTCTCCTTGTATGAGCTGAAAGTTTAGAGGGGCGGCCAGGTCTTGGTAGATTTGCAGGGGTCTGATACTCCTTCCATTTCAATATTATCGCTTGCACAGTGCTCCTTGGGATGTTTAAAGCTTGGGAAAATCTTTTTGTATCCAAATCCAGCTTTAAACTTCACCACAACAGTATCTCGGACCTGCCTGGTGTGTTCCTTGTTCTTCATGATGCTCTCTGCGCTTTAAATGGACCTCTGAGACTATCACAGTGCAGGGCATTTATACGGAGACTTGATTACACACAGGTGGATTCTATTTATCATCATTAGTCATTGAGGTCAACATTGGATCATTCAGAGATCCTCACTGAACTTCTGGAGAGAGTTTGCTGCACTGAAAGTAAAGGGGCTGAATAATTTTGCACGCCCAGTTTTTCAGTTTTTTATTTGTTAAAAAAGTTTGAAATATCCAATAAATTTCGTTCCACTTCATGATTGTGTCCCACTTGTTGTTGATTCTTCACAAAAAATTACAGTTTTATATCTTTATGTTTGAAGCCTGAAATGTGGCAAAAGGTCGCAAAGTTCAAAGGGGGCCAAATACTTTCGCAAGGCACTGTATACACACACACACTATAGTGTCAAAAGTATAGGGACACCTGCCTTTACACGCACATGAACTTTAATGGCATCCCAGTCTTAGTCTGTAGGGTTCAATATTGAGTTGGCCCACCCTTTGCAGCTATAACAGCTTCAACTCTTCTGGGAAGGCCGTCCACAAGGTTTAGGAGTGTCTATGGGAATGTTGGACCATTCTTCCAGAAGAGCATTTGTGAGGTCAGGCACTGATGTTGAATGAGAAGGCCTGGCTCAGGGACTCCGCTCTAATTCATCCCAAAGGTGTTGAGGTCAGGACTCTGTGCAGGCCAATCAAGTTCCTTCACCCCAAACTGGCTCATCCATGTCTTTATGGACCTTGCTTTGTGCAGTGGTCCAAATCATTTGGTGGAGGGGGGATTATGATGTGGGGTTGTTTTTCAGGCATTGGACTTGGTCCTTTAGCTCCAGTGAAGGGAACTCTTAAGGCGTCAGCATACCAAGACATTTTGGAAAATGTCATGCTCCCAGCTTTGTGGGAAGAGTTTGGGGATGGCCCCTTCCTGTTCCAAGGTGACTGCGCATCAGTGCACAAAGCAAGGTCCATAAAGACATGGATGAGTAAGTTTGGTGTGGAGGGAACTTGACTGGCCTGCACAGAGTCCTGACCTCAACCCAATAGAACACCTTTGGGATGAATTAGAATGGAGCCAGGCTTTCTTGTCCAAAATCAGCGCCTGACCTCACAAATGCTCTTCTGGAAGAATGGTCAAACATTGCCATAGACACTCCTAAACCTTGTGGACAGCCTTCCCAGAAGAGGTGAAGCTGTTATAGCTGCAAAGGGTGGGCCAACTCAATATTGAACCCTACTAAGACTGGGATGCTATTAAAGTTCATGTGCGTGTAAAGGCAGGTGTCCCAATACTTTTGGTAATCTAGTTTATGTCCCTACTGATTTACATTCGCCTAGTTGCCAACTGTCCCAGATTTGTCGGGACAGTCCTGTGTTTTGGTCCTCTGTCCTGCTCTTGCTGTGTCCGGGCCATGTGCAGGAATCACAGGACACGTGCAGTAATTGTGATGATCATGGCCACCAGAGGTTTAGGCGAGGCAAACAGTAGAGTTGGCGTGATTTGGGCGCATGCAACTGGCAGGCGTCCCAATACTTTTGGTAATATAGCGTACCTTGTAATAGCAATAGGCAGTGACATGTCCTCTTTACTCAGAGATGTGGAGTCTATTAGACCCCAGATCTCTCCTCTGCCCTTGAAAGTTTCAGATCAGACTCAGATTGCTTTGATCCAAAGCTTTCCCGTGGCGGTAATGGCCGGTAAACAAACGGGCGAAACTGGAAGTGACCAAATACTCGTCGCTTATGTTTTCTTATGCCATAAAGATGACTGGGGATGTTCCGGTCCCCGATCGGCGCTATGGTAAGCCGGCGGAAGCAGAAGCCTCACTGCAGGGCAGAGGCGGCTCTAGGGTTTGTGAGGCCTTAGGCAAAACCTAGACATGAGGCCCCACTCACTGCCCATAATGGGAAAAATAATTCAAGCGATAAAAAAATTTACTTTATAAATTGCGTTAAAAGCTTTAAAGTGCCAGTGTCAGTACTCTCTAGATCGGTGCTGGTGTCAGTGTCAAATTAGGCGGCTGCGAGGCCCCTGTGAGTGTGAGGCCTTAGGCAACCGCCTAATTTGCCTAATTAGAGAGCCGCCTCGGCTGCAGGGCCCCCAGTGGGATGGGAGAGCCAAGAGAGGGGTGGTAGTGGGGGAGGGGGTTGATTGCGGGGGTTGACCTCTCCCACCCAGGGCTGGTGCAAGGATTTTTGACACCCTAGGCCAGGGATATGCAATTAGCGGACCTCCAGCTGTTGCAAAACTACAAGTCCCATCATGCCTCTGCCTCTGGTGTCATGCTTTTGGCTGTCAGAGTCTTGCTATGACTCATGGGATTTGTAGTTTTACAACATCTGGAGGTCCGCTAATTGCATATCCCTGCCCTAGGCAAAACCTTATTTTGCTGCCCCCATTGCCTGCACCCCTGACTCCACCCATCTGGCTCTGCTTCCTCTAGCGCTGCGCCTCTAATTACACTACCAGCCAGACAGAGCAGCTGCCCGAGACTGAGTTAGTTATATGCTGCAGCCTGCAGAGCATGCAGACGTGGAGGGAAACCAACGGCTGAGCGCCCCTAGGCAGCAGTGTGCCCTAGACGGCTGCCTAGTTTGCCTAGTGGTAGCGCCGGCCCCGCTCCCACCGCTTGTAAAAGTGATCCAGCAGGTAATTAGCCACTTGGATCACTTTTACAAAATAGAGAGTCGCTGGCTGAACAAAAATAATACCAGGATGATGCCTACAGCTGCCAGCATCAACCTTGTATAACACTTAAAACAGATGATGTAAATCTCCGTATTGCGGTCTGGAATGTGTTAGGTCATTAAGCCCGGCTCCCCGGTGCTTCATTTGGACCCGCGCTGTTTTTATTTTAATTCCTTTTTCTTAGTTACATGCTGCAGCCTGCAGAGCATGCAGACGTGGAGGGAAATCAGCGGCCGAGCGCCCCTAGGCAGCAGTGCGCCCTAGACGGCTGCCTAGTTTGCCTAGTGGTAGCACCGGCCCCGCTCCCACCACTTGTAAAAGTGATCCAGCAGGTAATTAGCCACTTGGATCACTTTTACAAAATAGAGAGTCGCTGGCTGAACAAAAATAATACCAGGATGATGCCTATGTAGGGTTGCCACTTTTTCTTCAAGCCAAACCCGAACACTTTAGCGGCGCACAGCTACATTTTTTTTTTTTTTAGCATACATCATAGGGTTGTAAAAGACCTGGGACATCTTTGGGCGCTCCAAAGAGAATAGTAATGTGGTGTGTATAGTGCCCCCTCGCCCTCCTATCAGGCCCTGTTCTGAGCCACATTCCTGTCTGAATATTGTGTCCGGGTTTCAGGCAGACTGAAACCCGGACACATGATTCCAAACCCGAACTGTCCAGGTGAATCCCGAACAGGTAGCAACCCTATGCCTATGGCTGCCAGCATCAACCTTGTATAACACTTAAAACAGATGATGTAAATCTCCGTATTGCGGTCTGGAATGTGTTAGGTCATTAAGCCCGGCTTCCCGGTGCTTCATTTGGACCCATGCTGTTTTTTGGTTTTTTTTTTTATTCCTTTTTCTTAGTTACATGCTGCAGCCTGCAGAGCATGCAGACGTGGAGGGAAATCAGCGGCCGAGCGCCCCTAGGCAGCAGTGCGCCCTAGACGGCTGCCTAGTTTGCCTAGTGGTAGCACCGGCCCCGCTCCCACCACTTGTAAAAGTGATCCAGCAGGTAATTAGCCACTCAGATCGCTTTTACAAAATAGAGAGTCGCTGGCTGAACAAAAATAATACCAGGTTGATGCCTACAGCTGCCAGCATCAACCTTGTATAACGCTTAAAACAGATTATGTAAATCTCCGTATTGCGGTCTGGAATGTGTTAGGTCATTAAGCCCGGCTTCCCGGTGCTTCATTTGGACCCGTGCTGTTTTTTGTTTTTTTTTTTTATTCCTTTTTCTTAGTTACATGCTGCAGCCTGCAGAGCATGCAGACGTGGAGGGAAATCAGCGGCCGAGCGCCCCTAGGCAGCAGTGCACCCTAGACGGCTGCCTAGTTTGCCTAGTGGTAGCACCGGCCCCGCTCCCACCGCTTGTAAAAGTGATCCAGCAGGTAATTAGTCACTCGGATCACTTTTACAAAATAGAGAGTCGCTGGCTGAACAAAAATAATACCAGGTTGATGCCTACAGCTGCCAGCATCAACCTTGTATAACGCTTAAAACAGATGATGTAAATCTCCGTATTGCGGTCTGGAATGTGTTAGGTCATTAAGCCCGGCTCCCCGGTGCTTCATTTGGACCCGCGCTGTTTTTTTGTTTTTTTTATTCCTTTTTCTTTCAGTGACATCACTGCTTCTGAAAATAACATTTTATTTTAAAGCAAAAATAATTATCTCAGTAACAAGGACTGAGGATGGATCTCCTCCCGCAATTTTACAACTAAAGTACCCTTTGGCTTTAAAAAAAAAAAATGGTGGGGTGCAGCTGTAAAATTCTGGGCAGCCCTAATTGATCATAATTAGATACTTATAGAAACGGTCTTTGCTGATTGATAATGGTTATTGCTCATAATTAAACGGGCCTCACAATTAGACCGGAGGGGGGGGGGGCCCGGTGACGGCGTTGAGTCACAATCCATATTTCATCCTCGTTTATGGTCTATTTTGCAGTCCGGTGAAGCGGAAAGGCTCTGGCTGGCTTTATAGGGCGGTAGCTATAGATAGAGGCCCATCGCTGGTGACTTTCTGCTTGACGGAGGAGAGTCAGGGCGCCGCTTGTCTTCAGGAGATTAAAAACGGGGGGCCGCGTGGTTTGTCTGTGGGGTCAAGGACAGGTGCCGGCTCCGGCTATTGTGTTAGGTTGGTCAAAGTACACCGCTGGTACTTCCCCGGTGCGCCAACTGCTCTTTATAGACCTGAAGGGTCTCCTTGCTATTCTGCAGCATTCCATATTGTTGAGGACGCCATTGGTGCTTCTTCCTTCCATCGGCTTCAACCAACATTTTTTATTTAGTTTTGGATAAAGTGAAAAAGTCTTAGCGTTTCTTTTTTTTTTTGTTTACAAACAGTTTTATTGGAAGGGCGAATATAAAGAAAACATGCAAAATATGTTAACAGTACAATCAAAGAGGTAGATGTATACGGTACAAAATTGAAGATATCCGGTAATATATAACTTAGATAATTGTATTAGTCATTAACCACTTCAACACCGGCCACTTAGAACACTTCCCGCCCAGGTTTCAGTGCTGTTGCGCTTTGAATGAGAATTGCGCGGTCGTGCGACGCTGCACCCAAACAGAATTTTTATCATTTTGTTCCCACAAATAGAGCTTTATTTTGGTGGTATTTGATCACCTCACCTCTGCGGTTTTTATTTTATGTGCTACAAATAGAAAAAGACCAACATTTTTTGAAAAAAAAAAGGTTTTCTTTGTTTCTGTCACAGAACTTTGTATAAGTAAATTTTCTCCTTCACTGACGGGCACTGATGAGGCTACACTGATGGGCACTGATGAGGCTACACTGATGGACACTGATGAGGCTAGACTGACAGGCACTGATGAGGCTACACTGATGGGCACTGATGAGGCTACACTGATGGGCACTGAAGAGGCTACACTGATGGGCACTGATGAGGCTACACTAATGGACACTGATGAGGCTAGACTGACAGGCACTGATGAGGCAGTACAGATTGGCACTGATGAGGCTACACTGATGGGCACTGATGAGGCTACACTGATGGGCACTGATGAGGCTACACTGATGGACACTGATGAGGCAGTACAGATTGGCACTGATGAGGTGGCACTGATAAGTTTGCACTGATGATGGTGCACATATATGCAGCACTGATGGGCACTGATAAGAAACACTGATAGGCACTGATACGTGGCACTGATATGCGGCACTGATGGACACTCATAGGCAACACTGATAGGTGGCACTGGACAATGATAGGTGGCACTGCTAGGCACTGATAGGTGGCACTTTTAGATAGGTGGCACAGGTGGTGACTGATAGGTGGCACTGGTGGGCACTGGTGCATATAGCACTGTTAGGGATGGCACTGGCAGACATCATATATGGGCACAGTGCCATCCCTACAGTGCACTGTATTGCCCTTACCTGGTGGTCTAGTGGGGGCTCCCTGGTGGTCCTGGGCAACCTCCATGTTGTCTCCCTGGTGGTCCTGGGCGGCCTCCTCATAGTGTCCTCATGGTGAACGTTCAGCGCAGCCCCCCCCCCCATCAGGAGAGCAGCCAATCGGCTCTCCACTGCTCAGGTCTGCAGACCTGAGCGGCGGAAAAGCCGATAAGCGGCTCTTCCAATTTACACAGTGATCAGCCATGATTGGTCGCGGCTGATCACATGGTAAAAGGCTTCCGATGGAAGCCTTTTATCTCGGAATGTAATGTGGTGGGTCAGACTGACCCACGACACCACCGATCGCCACGATGCGCGCCCGATTATCCTGAGGACGTCAATAGCAGCCCAGTCAGGAAAATGAACCCCCCGCCCGGCCGTCATTTGTCAATAGGCCGGATGGGAAGTGGTTAAGTACAGAATCCCAAAGAGACCATTTTTGTTCATATTTACTTATATGATCATGTAATGTATAATGACTATATTCTGTGAGCGTAATTGTAGACATTATTCTTTATGGACCTTGCTTTGTGCATTGGTCCAAATCATTTGGTGGAGGAGGGATTATGGTGTGGGGTTGTTTTTCAGGGGTTGGGTTTGGCCCCTTAGTTCCAGTGAAGGGAACTCTTAAGGCGTCAGCATACCAAGACATTTTGGACAATTTCATGCTCTCAACTTTGTGGGAAGAGTTTGGAAATGGCCCCTTCCTGTTCAACCCAAAAGTGTTTTATCGGGTTGAGGTAAGGACTCTCCTCCGCCCCAAGCTCACTCATCCATGTATTTATGGACCTCGCTTTGTGCACTGGTCCAAATCCTTTGGTGAAGGGGTTATTATGGTGTGGGGTTGTTTTTCAGGGGTTGGGCTTGGCCCCTTAGTTCCAGTGAAGGGAACTCTTAAGGCGTCAGCATACCAAGACGTTTTGGACAATTCCATGCTCCCAACTTTGTGGGAAAAGTTTGGGGATGGCCCCTTCCTGTTCCAACATGACTGTCCATCAATGCACAAAGCGAGGTCCATAAAGACATGGAGGAGTGAGTTTAGGGGTGGAGCATAGACGTGCGCAGCCTATTGCATTAAAGGTGTGCACCCCAAAGCTCAAACACACACAACCTATCACTCACGATGTTCATTCAAAAAGGGAATGGGCCGATAAATTGCATATTTACCGGCCCCTTCTCCCACTTATCCTGAAACATCCTTGGAGTAACAGCCAATGGGAGAGGACAGGAGGGAAGCTGGAAGCACTGCAGGAGGAAGGAAGGGGAAGCCAGGGCAATAGGGGGAATCTGTGCTGCACAGGGTGATTGGGATGTGCCTGGGCACACCTGGAATACCCTGTGCGCACGCCTATGGGGTGGAGGAACTTGACTGGCCTGCACAGAGTCCTGACCTCAAACCGATAGAACACCTTTGGGATGAATTAGAGCGGAGACTGTGAGCCAGGCCTTCTCGTCCAACATCAATGCCTGACCTCACAAATGGAAGAACAGTCAAACATTCCCATAGACACTCCTAAACCTTGTGGACAGCCTTCCCAGAAGAGTTGAAGCTTTTATAGCTGCAAAGGGTGGGCCAACTCAATATTGAACCCTACAGACTAAGACTGGGATGCCATTAAAGTTAATGTGCGTGTAAAGGCAGGAGTCCCAATACTTTTGGTAATATAGTGTATCTTAGACTTCATTGCGGGGATTTTATACTACTTCCTGTCTCTGTGACACAGGGACAAGAAATGGGGGGGGGGGAGTCATCAAGGGGAGAAGACACAGACGGCAATAAAAACCCTGACAGGAGCTCTATCCCCTCCGCGCTCTATTAAACTTGTGTTTTTGTTTATCTGTGTGTCCCCAATGGAGAGATTTTTCCATCACTTCCTCTCCTGAGATGATGTGAGGGGAAATTTCCTCCATAGAGAAACAGAGGGCAATAACAAAAAAAACCTTCTTAAAAATAAACGACTAAATTAAAGGTTTTGGCTGGAGTTGGGCTTTAACCAGTTGTGGCCCCCAAGCAAGCAATTGAAGTTGCACCTTTCTCTCCACTTTATGGCAATTCCAGGCAGCCAAATTGACACCAGGGAGTGTCTCTGTAAACACAAAGGCTCTAATATCTGCTCTGCCAAAAATCGGACCCTCTGACAACGTTTATAAACAATGTTTAAACACGATACCAAAAATTACAAAGTATCATTGTTTCTAATCATTGATCAGACAGGAGATAAAGCGATTCAAAGTAACATTGTTTATAAACATTGACCAGGTGGGAGATGGAGAGATACAAAGTAACATTGTTTATAAACATCGATCAGACAGGGGATAGAGAGATACAAAGTAACATTGTTTATAAAAATTGATCAGACAGGAGATAGAGAGATACAAAGTAACATTGTTTATAAACATTGATCAGACAGGAGATAGAGGGATACAAAGTAACATTGTTTATAAACATTGATCAGACGGGAGATAGAGAGATACAAAGTAACATTGTTTATAAACATTGATCAGACAGGAGATAGAGAGATACAAAGTAACATTGTTTATAAACATTGATCAGACGGGAGATGGAGAGATACAAAGTAACATTATTTATAAACATTGATCAGATGGGAGATGGAGAGATACAAAGTAACATTGTTTATAAACATTGATCAGACAGGAGATAGAAAGATATAAAGTAACATTGTTTATAAACATTGATCAGACGGGGATAGAGAGATACAAAGTAACATTGTTTATAGACATTGATCAGATGGGAGATGGAGAGATACAAAGTAACATTATTTATAAACATTGATCAGACGGGAGATGGAGAGATATAAAGTAACATTGTTTATAAACATTGATCAGACAGGAGATAGAGAGATACAAAGTAACATTATTTATAAACATTGATCAGACGGGAGATGGAGAGATATAAAGTAACATTGTTTATAAACATTGATCAGACGGGGATAGAGAGATACAAAGTAACATTGTTTATAAACATTGATCAGACAGGAGATAGAGAGATACAAAGTAACATTGTTTATAAACATTGACCAGGTGGGAGATGGAGAGATACAAAGTAACATTGTTTATAAACATTGATCAGACGGGAGATAGAGAGATACAAAGTAACATTGTTTATAAACATTGATCAGACAGGGGATAGAGAAATACAAAGTAACATTATTTATAAACATTGATCAGACAGGAGATAGAGAGATACAAAGTAACATTATTTATAAACATTGATCAGATGGGAGATAGAGAGATTCAAAGTAACATTGTTTATAAACATTGATCAGACGGGAGATAGAGAGATACAAAGTAACATTGTTTATAAACATTGATCAGACAGGAGATAGAGAGGTACAAAGTAACATTGTTTATAAACATTGATCAGACGGGAGATAGAGAGATACCAAGTAACATTGTTTATAAACATTGGTCAGACGGGAGATAGAGAGATACAAAGTAACATTGTTTATAAACATTGATCAGACGGGAGATAGAGAGATACAAAGTAACATTGTTTATAAACATTGATCAGACAGGAGATAGAGAGATACAAAGTAACATTACAATGAACCATAGAGAGATAGAGGGCAGACTAGTTACAAATATTTGTTACAATGAAACATGGAGAGATAGAGGACAGACTAGTTACAAATATTTGTTACAATGAAACA
>BLSH010287291.1:26954-37084 GCA_018402905.1 Glandirana rugosa | reverse complement strand
GGACACGTCACAATATACAGCAACCATATTGTTTTTTTTTGTTTTTTTTAGAAAAGCTTTATCTTTTCTTTGAGCCTCTATTGGCATCTGAACTCTAGGGTGAGATGATGTCAGCAGTCTGCTGCAGGTACGAGGTAACATTTCCTTAGTCTCCCCTCTCCATAGTGATCACATTGCAATATTGTAATTTTGTAGTAATTTACAAGGATTTTTGATACATTTTGATGCATTGGCAACAAGTGAGTCAATGCACGTGAACGCATGTCACTAATGCAGGTCAATGCAGAAAGGAGATGCTGATATATGACTACCTAACCACTACAAAGAAATGCTCCTCCTATGCACATGCAGATCTTAATGGGACCTTAGGCCCAATCAATACTGGGGCTATGGAACAATCTGGATATTTCCAGGCGATATAAAATAATATTTAATATTATATTATATTATATCAGTGGCGGCTGGTGAAGTTTTAGGATGGGGGGTGCCACACCCCGCCCTTCCTTTTTGACCCCTCCCACATCTAATAAGCCCCACCCCTTATAGAATCCACCCACTCCATCCCCTGTATTCCACATATTGTGTCAGGAGTTTACAGATCGGCATCACAGGACAGGGTATACAGCTCAGCATCACAGGACAGAGTATACAGCCAGAGAATCGCAGGACACAGTATGCAGCCCCAGAATCACAGGACAGAGTATACAGCCAGATAATCACAGGACACAGTATGCAGCCCCAGAATCACAGAACAGAGTATGCAGCCCTAGAATCACAGGACAGGGTATACAGCCCAGCATCACAGGACAGGAGTATACAGCTCAGCATTACAAGTAGGATATATATCCAGTATCACAGGTAGGATATATGTATAGTCAGTATCACAGGTAGGGGTATATAGCCAGTATCACAGGTAGGGTATATAGCCAGTATCACAGGTAGGTAGGGGTATATAGCCCATTATCACAGGTAGGTAAGGGTATATAGCCCAGTATCACAGGTAGGTAGGGGTATATAGCCCAGTATAACATGTAGGTAGGGGTATATTGCCCAGTATCACAGGTAGGTAGGGGTATATAGCTCAGTATCACAGGTAGGTAGGAGTATATAGCCCAGTATCACAGGTAGGTAGGTGTATATAGCCCAGTATCACAGGTAGGTAGGGGTATATAGCCAAGTATAACATTTAGGTAGGGGTATATAGCCAGTATCACAGGTAGGTAGGGATATATAGCCCAGTATCACAAGTAGGTAGGGGTATATAGCCCAGTATCACAGGTAGGTAGGGGTATATAGCCCAGTATAACAGGTAGCTAGTAATATATAGCCAGTATCACAGGTAGGTAGGGGTATATAGCCCAGTATCATAGGTAGGTAGGGGTATATAGCCCGGTGTAACAGGTAGGTAGGGGTATATAGCCATTATCACAGGTAGGTAGGGGTATATAGCCCAGTATCATAGGTAGGTAGGGGTATATTGCCCAGTATCACAGGTAGGTAGGGGTATATAGCCCAGTATCACAAGTAGGTAGGGGTATATAGCCCAGCATCACAGGTAGGTAGGGGTATATAGTCCAGTATCACAGGTAGGTAGGGGTATATCGCCCAGTATCACAGGTAGGTAGGGGTATATAGCCAAGTATAACAGGTAGGTAGGGGTATATAGCCAGTATCACAGGTAGGCAGGGATATATAGCCCAGTATCACAAGTAGGTAGGGGTATATAGCCCAGTATCACAGGTAGTTAGGGGTATATAGCCCAGTATAACAGGTAGGTAGGGGTATATAGTCCAGTATCACAGGTAGGTAGGGGTATATAGCCCAGTATCACAGGCAGGTAGGGGTAAATAGCCCAGTATCACAGGCAGGTAGGGGTATATAGCCCAGTATCACAGGTAGGGTATAGCCAGATCACAGCCCCCCTCCCCGCAGCCGGGGGATTCGCAGCTCTGACAGCACCCGACCCCCCTCCCTCCCCCCACAGGAGGTCCGGAGCTGTGGAGAGAGAGGATCCTCCTGTGTCTCCACTCTCCTCTCTACAGCACAGGCAGTAGCGGTGGCAGACGGAGTATATTTCCTTCTTGCAAAGCGCAGGCATCCAATAGGATCGCCTGGCGCTTTGGCCAATCGGGAAACAGGTCTCATCGACCTGGCTCCTGATTGGCAGGAAGGACCCCTAATATGAAAATAGCGAAACTTAATTTGCTATTGTCACACAATTGGGTGGGATTGGGGTGCACTCTCTGCGCCCCGAGCCCATCCTACTTTGAAGCCGACTAGAACCTCTGGTTCTAATCACATCTTTCAAAGGAAACACCCCCGCCTATCCCCGCAATTGTAATCTATGAGTCTGGTGTCCTGAAAGGGGTCGGACACATGGATAGGAGGCGGCAGAGGTGCTGGGGGGGGGGGGGGGCGGCCATGCGCCCTCAATGCACTGGCCACCAATGTATTATATTATATTATATTATATTATATTATATTATATTATTGCAGGTTTAGGTATGAAAGATTTTTTTTTCTTACAATTATATTTACATTAACACAGAGTCTGGCTCTTCAGTTTGTAGGTCACCTGAAGTCTAACAACTGCTGTCCAACTGTCTCCCAGCATCCTGGCCAATCAAAGGCTTAGCTGTCAACAAGGTAGCCAATCAGAGACTTTGTTTTCCACTGCAGGCCCACCCCTAGAGTTAGAAACATTATGAAAGCATCAAAAGTGCCATTATGGCAGCTGTCAAACTGGCGGCTGGACTGGGGTGAGGCCCATTGAGGCCCCCATAAAGGGTTGTGGCAGTCTTCCAGGCTGCTGAACAGCCCACCTGAATTCCACCACTACTGACTACAATGGAGTTCACTTTCAGGTTTGATTTTTTTTTTGGTTCTCTTTGGCCTGTTTGCTAGTGAATTGAACATGGACGTGTTGGAGCATTACTATTCCTTAGTCTACATAACATTACCAAATGACAGAAAGGTGCAGACAAGGGGGTGTACACAGTTACAGGGCTCTGTTATTTGATGTTACTGGGTGTTCTCAGGGAGAGGATTTCACGGTCAGGTAGCTGACAGGGCAGCAACTAGAATTTTGGCAACCTATAAGCCAGGGACCTTCAAACTACGGCCCTTCAACTGTTGCGAACCACACGTCCCATGAGGCTTTGTAAAACTCTGACATTCACAGACATGACTAGACATGATGGGAATTTTAGTTTCTGAACAACTGGAGGGCCATCGTTTTGAGACCCCTGCTCTAAGCCCTTTAATCAACTATTAAGGTCAGGAGTCAGACTCAAAGTCAGCAAAACTTAATAAAATGAAAACTATGGAAATTGTAAAAGTAATGGCCCATTTGCTTTACTGTGGCGCATTAGCATGTGTATGTTATGCTATATATTACCATGGTCTGCCTCAAATGAACGGGCTGCCAATGCACCAAAAATTCTGCATTTCTGGCATTGAGCCATGCATTTGTCGGCAAGGTCCTTTGGGAGGCCGTTCCATCATAGCACCATCACATATCACCAATGCATGTAAAGTCACAATATATTTGTGTGACTAGACCCTAAACCTGCACAAATATTACTTCTAGGAAACTGTACTGAGAGAATATAAGCTTTCACTGCCAGCCCTGTCCTAAAATACTCTCGTCTCTGGTTTTTGAGCTGAACTGTGACCAATGGGAGTAGAAAAAATCTCAGGCTTTGTGGTCAGTGGGAGTAAAACATTACATAGAGCCCCTGGTCAATAGGAAGAGGAATAGTGCCTGATTCATGGTGTCAGTGGGAGAAAAAGTGCCCCATCATTGGTACCAGTGGACGAAACCGTGCAGTGCCTCATTCATGGTGTCAGTGGGAGAAAAAGTGCCCCATCATTGGTACCAGTGGACGAAACCGTGCCCCATCATTGGTGTCAGTGAGAGGAATAGTGCCCCATCATTGATATCATTGGGAGGAATAGTATCCCATCATTGATGTCTGTGGGAGAGATAGTGTCCCATCATTGGTTTCAGTGGGAGGAATAGTGCCTCATCATTGGTACTATTGGGAGGAATAGTGTCCCATTGTTGGCATTAGTTGGAAGAATAGTGCCCCATTGTTTGTGTCAGTGGCAGGAATAGTGCCCTATCATTGGTGTCAGTGGGAGGAATAGTGCCCGATCTTTGATATTAGTTGGAGGAATAGTGCCCCATCATTGGTATCAGTGGGTGGAATAGTGCCCCATCATTGGTATCAGTGGGAGGAATAGTGCCCCATAATTGGAATCAGTGGGAGAAATAGTGCCCCATCATCGGTGTCAGTGGGAGGAATAGTGCCCCATCATTGGTATCAGTGGGAGAATAGTGCCCCATCATTGGTATCAGCGGGAAGAATTGTTCCCCATTATTGGTGTCAGTGGGAAGATTTGTGCCCCATCATTGGTGTCGGGGGGAGGAATCGTGCCCTGTCATTGATATCAATGGTGACGGTGGAAGGAATAGCAGCCCTTGTTATGGTCAGTGGCAGGAAAAGGGCCCCATCATTGGTGTCAGCGAAAGGAAAAAATTCTCCATCGTTGGTGTCATTGAAAGAAATGGTGCCAGAAGGGCCAGATAAAGGCAAACAAAGGGTCACAGTTTGGAGACCACTGACCTAGAACAGTCATGTAGATTCAAAAGTCACAGTCCATTTAGAGCTTCCTAATCTCATTCTAGGTCCATGATTCCAAGTACTGTAACTGCTGGATTGGAATAATAGCCAGGGAACTGGTGTTTTCAGTCTTTTCAATGGTTTCTTCCAACAAAACATTTAATTTTTCCTATTATTAATGTCCATTTAACTCTCTTGAAATCAAAGCTTTGACTGGCAGTTATTCGCTTCATTCTTTCTCAAATTTCTAGCTCTCTTGCAGCTCCCGTACCACGTTAAGCTCGCTTTTTTATTTCAGCGCTGCAAAATCTTCTTCATGTCCGTAGATATTGGGTTGAGGTGATAGAAAAAAAAAGAAGAAATAAGTCCTATTTAATGACAGAAGTACTCCCTTGATTAAACTTCAAATTAAAAGAGCCAGAAATGGACTTGAAATGTCAAGCTTCAACGGCGTGGGTCTGAAAATTCCAGATTTGTAACTACTTTAACCTATAAATCCAAGGAAAGGTCGGCGTTGCGTATTTTTTTGTGAAATATCTCAGCCCGTCGAGAGCAGAAGGTACTTTCAAATTTTTTTGGCCGGTACCCAAGCTCTAGAGTAAAAAAAAAAAAAAAAATCTCGGTCTGATTTCAGGACGGCAAATTTGTATTCATCAATTCTAAGTAATTGCTCTCCGACTGACGCTATTCCAATTTTTCGCCATTATTTAGTGTCATCCGGCTCTGACTCTCCTGAGTTGCTTTCCTTGTAAAACGTCGACTGAAAATAAATTATAACTAATATAGCTTACATATTTTATCATTTGGTTAAATTTTTCAGCTGCCTCGCCCTCCGCCAAGCACTTTACATGGAAGGTTGGATGTTGGCCGTCCTAAATATTTTAGAGGTGATTTTTAATTTCTGTCTTAAGTATTGAAGAATAAAATGTGAACAATGTGTTTTACGCCTGAAATTAGAAGATAAATAATTTTTATACTTGGGGGGGAGTTAATATATATTAAAAACAAAAGCAAAAGGGCTAACCGACATTGGCCTTCATCACCATCCTCATCGGCATAGCATAATCTTACCGATTTAAAAGACAAATATAGAGATAACCTAACCATATGTTGGCCTTCATCACCGTCATCATCTAACCTTATCAATTAAAAAAAAAGAAAAAATAGCTAACCAGACGTTGACCTTCATCGTCATCCTGATTGGCATAACCTAATCTTACCGATTTAAAAGAAAAACACAGAGCTAAGGGCTAACAATAGATTGGCCTTCATCACCATCATCATCAGCATGGCCTAATCCAGTGATGGCGAACCTTGGCACCCTAGACGCTTTGGAACTTCATTTTCCATGATGCTCAACTACACTACAGAGTGAATGAGCATCATGGGAAATGTAGTTCCAAAACATCTGGGGTGCCAGGGTTTGCCATCACTGGCCTAATGCGTGCACACCACTGGGTTAGGGGTGCACCGCTAAGGTTGTGGACCCTTAGCTGACTGCTGTGAATGGAGCACTGGGTGGTTCAGCAAAGCAGGTCCACTGGAGCACTGACACAGATTACACAGGGAGCTAGAGCATAAGTTTCCCCAGGGTGCAGAGTCTAAGAGCCAGCAGGTTTTCACCAGAGCCTCTGATGGTGAGGATAGGCTTCGCTGCTACTGACTCCAGGTCGTGGCCCCCAGGGTCTCCCAGCTCATGCTCACGGCTGGCTGCTGGTGGATAGAGAGGAAGCAGCAGTGCGGGACAACAAGGGATAGTCAGTAGGATAGCCAAGGGTCAGGGCAATGAGCAGACAGGGACAGACAGGAGAGCACGCCATAGGTCGAGGTATCAAGTAGACAGGAATAGTCAAAGAACGAGCCAAGGTCGATAAAAGGAATCAGACGTAGAGCACATGGCAGGAACTACACACACAGGAAGCCTAACACACAATGTTCATCGTCAGTGCTGGCTTGCACTGCATGGTGTTATGTAGTGTTCCTTGTTAGAGGCTGGGGTGGAGCCCTGCTGAGGGAAGATTACTTAAGCACACAGGTGAAGGTGCACGGCCTCTAAGCTGAACACAATCAGAGAGGTAAGCAGACAGACAAGACTTGAAATGTTACTGCAGATTCATGACATGCACTTTGGCCTTCAGCGCCATCATAATCCGCATAGCCTAATATTACCAACTTAAAAGAAAGGGTTAACCATACATTGGCCTTCATCATCATCAGCAGCAGCATAATATGATCTTACTGACAAAAGAAAAAAAAAATAGGGCTGACCATACATTGGCCTTCGTAACCATCATCATTGGCAAATCATAATCTTACCAATTTAAAAGAAAATAGAGTTGTCCTTACATTGGCCTTCAGCACCATCATCATCATCCGCACAGCAACTCAAGAAAAGGGATATAGGCTGGTGACTAGATGGTATAGGTGTCCCTCTACCCTTCACCAAATTAATCATGATATAGCCGATATTTGTTGGCGTTGTCATGATTCAAAGGGAAACATGGTCCACATCTGGTGGGATTGTCCCCTGTTGAGGATGTTTTGGAAATATATCTTTGACTTACATGGAAAACTTATGGATACAACTGTCCATGCATCACCCAGAGTGGCTCTCCTGACCATGATTTATGGATCACAAACGAGTATGTGCTTAGCCAGTTGCCGTCCGCCTGCCGTGGATTGACGGAGGTTCACCTTCCAGCAGGACAATGACCTGACAATGGAACGATTTAGATCAGCCTTCCTCAACCTTTTCAACACCGAGGAACCCTTGAAATAGTTCTCCGGTCTCGGGGTACCCCTGCTAAAAATTAAAAATCTACAACAACTCATGATACATTAGTGTGATGGTCAATGGGAAGAAAGCTCCTTACACTTGTGGTCATTGGGAAGAATTACCCCCTTACAAATAGCTAAAAAGATCAATGGTGTCATTGGGAATTTATCTGAGAGGTAGAAATTGACCATTGCTCAAGGAACCCCTAGCAACCTCTGGAGGAACCCTGGTTTAGATCAAAGCATATTTATGTGTTAGAATGGCCCAGTCACAGTCCAGACCTAAATCCAATTGAGAATCTGTGGCAAGACTTGAAAATTGCTGTTCACAGACGCTCTCCATCCAATCTGACAGAGCTTGGGGTATTTTACAAAGAAGAATGGGCAAAAATGTCCTCTCTAGATGGGCAAAGCTGGTAGAGACTTCCCCAAAAAGACTTGCAGCTGTAATTGCAGTGAAAGGCGGTTCTACAAAGTATTGACTCAGGGGGGCGCCATACAAATGCCCCCCCCACGCTTTTCAGATATTTATTTATAAAAAATGTTGAAAAGTATTTATTGTTTTCCTTCCACTTTATGAGCCACTCTGTGTCGGTCTATCAAATAAAATCCCAATAATATACATTTACGTTTTTGGTTGTAACAAAATGTGGGAAGTTTCAAGGGGTATGAATACTTTTTCAAGGCACTGTATCTGCTTGCTTCTGATTTCTTACGTTGTGGCATTAAACCAATAAATACATTGAAACAGAAAAAAAAAAAAATAGAGTTAATGTGCCTTCATCACCATCATAGCCTAATCTTACCGATCGATCAGCTGATGGTAGCTATTGGGTGTCGTTTCAAGGAGATAATCAAGGACACCAGTAGTATTTTAAAGACACGGCTTCTCACTCATTTGAAGACTCACATGAAATATTTTCAGGAATCGTCATGCTGTGAATGAAGACAGCGAATATCAATTCAGTGTTTTTCTGTGCATATAATGAACATCTGGCAACAAGGTGTTTTGGTCTTTGCATTAAAAAAAAGAAAAAAAAAAAAAAGAAGAAGAAAATATGTCATAAAACTATTGCTCAACCCTGTTTTATGACCGCGATTTTTCAACTTTTTTTTTTTTTTCCTCATGTTAATCTCGGTGCACACGGTAGAATTTTGTAAATGGTAACAATCAATTTTTTAACAAGACAAAGGGAAAAAAAAAAAAACCTCCCAGGCTCATAAATATTGCATATATTAATTGTGTAGCTTAATGGAACATTTTATGTTTCAGAAAAACTCGTTTACATAATTAAAATCTTCTTTGATCTGTAAGTAAGTGATTTAATCATAATGCTCATTAGGCTGAATGGGTCCTGTGTTCTTTTTCCTATCAAGATGGTAAAAAAAAACCGTAATGTTGAAAAACAAAAAGACATATTTATTAGGTAAACACTAAAAAAAAAAAAAAATACTGTTTTATTTCATGAAGCAAAATGGATTTTTTTTTTTTTTCATCTTTGAATTCTATTTTTGACAAAAAAAAAAGAAGAAACATTTTAGATTAAAGAGAACTTATTTGTTTTTTTGTTTTTTTTTTATCTGATTTTGTTTGTGGCGGAGTGGCTCGGTGAAGTAAGTGCTTTCTCGGTCAATTTATGTTCATTAACCACTTCACTTCAGAAAATAATTAATTCATAAACCATTTTGTCTGAACCGTGCTTGAAAGATGCATAATTTGTCTATTGTTGGGGGAAATAAACAGCAATTTGCATTTTGTTCTGCTCACCGTTTAAAGGGACATTAGAGAGACGAGGGACCAAAAAAAAAAAAAAAAAAAAATTAACCTCTTGCGTTGATGAAGTCCACTTTTCGAGAATTTAGGTTATTTTTTTTCTCCTCCAATGGTAATCAAAAACTATTCAGGTGCTATTGACCCAGCGGGTGAGGAGTATGGGCCAGCTCAGGAGTCGCGCCAGTAATTTTGGATTTAATTTGAAATATGGCAGCTTGCAGCTTCCTTGATGGGTTGATATAATGGGGGTCCAAAGGCGGCACTTAGAGGGGACCTTATTTAGAACATTCTGGTGACCTTAGAACTGCACCTAAAGGGCCACTCCAACCAAATGGATGATGGCGAGTTGAAGCACCTGATGATTTCTCAAAGACTTAAGAGTTGCCGTCTCTGCTCTTCACTGGTGGGATCCATTCACTCTTAAAGTATAACTAAAGGCAAAAACTTTTTTTGGGGGAGTTTGCATAGAGTAGAGAGGGTTTATAAAACATTTTGGGGGTCATAGGTGTGCGCAGGTGGTGTGCCAATTGTGCCTGGGCACACCCTAATCGCTATGTGCGTTGCCGATACCCCCTACTGCCTGGGCTCCCTCTGATTCCACCTACTGCCTGGGTTCCCACCGATTCCCCCTACTGCCCAGGTTCCCGTTGATTCCCCCTACTGCCCGGGTTCCCACCGATTCCCCCTACTGCCCGGGTTCCCGCCGATTCCCCCTACTGCCCAGGTTCCCACCGATTCCCCCTACTGCCCAGGTTCCCACCAATTCCCCCCACTGCCCGGGTTCCCACCGATTCCCCCTACTGCCCAGGTTCCCGTTGATTCCCCCTACTGCCCGGGTTCCCGCCGATTCCCCCTACTGGCCCGTCACCCCCCTTAGCCACCCTTGGACCCGTCATCCCCCTTAGCCGCCCTTGGGCCCGTCATCCCCCTTAGCCGCCCTTGGGCCCGTCATCCCC
>BLSH010287223.1:117318-128463 GCA_018402905.1 Glandirana rugosa | reverse complement strand
TGTGCGAGCAGCAGCAGGCAATAGTGGAGTTTCAGCTACAGCACGCACGGGTCAGTCGCTCTGCGGAACAGCAACACTTCACCACCAACGAGTGGGCCTCCATGCGAGACCAGTGTAGCATATTGCGGTGTTTTGAGTACTCCACCAACATGGCCAGTGCCGATGACGCTGTTCTCAGTGTTACTATCCCACTTCTATGTCTCCTTGAAAAAAAACATTTCGTGCCATGATGGAAGAGGATGTGGCACAGGAGGATGAGGAGGAAGAGGGGTCATTTCCACGGTTATCAGGCCAGTCAATCGCAAGTGGCTCGGAGGGTGGGTTCCTGCACCAGCATAAGCTAGGTCAAATATATTCAAGCCAGGGCACAGTTCTGGAGGATGAGGAGGAGGAGGAATCGCAGCAGGGTAGCACCCAACGCAGCTTGTGGGCATCACTGGAGCGTGGCTGGGGGGATACAGAGGACACAGATGATATATCTCCCACAGAGGACAGCTAGTCTTTGCCTCTGGGCAGCCTGGCACACATGGCCGACTACATGCTGCAGTGCCTGTGCAAGGACAGCCGAGTTGCCCACATTGTAACTTCTTCTGATTACTGGGTGGCCACCCTGCTGGATCCCCGTTACAAGGACAACGTGCCATCCTTAATTCCCTCACTGGAGCATGAGAGGAAGATGCGCGACTAGAAAAGCACACTGGTAGAGGCGCTGCTGAGGGCATTTCCAAATGACACCGGGGGCTCAGTGGAAGCACAAGGCGAAGGCAGAGGAGGAGGAAGAGGCCACCAACGCAGCTGTGCCACCGCCAGCACCTCAGAAGGTAGGGTTAGCATGGCCAAAATGTGGCAAAGCTTTGTCAGCGGCCCCCCACAACAAACAGCACCACCAGCCGATAGACAACGTCTTAGCAGGAGGCAGCATTTCAGCAACATGGTGCAAGAGTATGTGTGCACACGCCTACACGTACTGACTGATGGGTCTGCCCCATTCAACTTCTGGGTCTCCAAATTGGCCACATGGCCTGAGCTAGCCCTTTATGCCTTGGAGGTGCTTGCCTGCCCTGTAGCCAGTGTATTGTATGAACGTGTGTTTAGCACGGCAGGGGGCGTTATCACAGACAAGCGCAGCCACCTGTCCACAGCCAAGGTGGACAAGCTAACCTTTATTAAAATGAACCAGGCATGGATCCCACAAGACTTGTCTGTACCTTGTGCAGAATAAACATTTAGACCGGACTCACACAGCCATTCGTATACTTGTTTTTTTTAATAGGCCTCAATATTTTGGGGGCTACCCCAATTGTAAACAAACAAAAAAAAACTGTGTTGGCTACCTCCTCCTCCTCCTCAACCACCGCCACTTCCACCTACAGTGCCACGGTCATGGCCTAGTCAACCTCTAGGCTCCTACTCCACATCCACCCCCCCTTCCCATTTTTTTTATTTGATTTTAATTTATTTTCCCTATCCCCATTTTTTTGTAGGGCACTTGCCCTACTCTTAACCCCATTTTACTTCCTTTTGCAGCCCTCTAGCACTTGCCAGGACTTTGTTACAGCCATTTTTGTGCCTAAAAGTTCGGGTCCCCATTTACTTCAATAGGGTTCGGGGTCCGGGATAAAGTTTGGGCAACGTTCGGTGCCGAACCCGGACTTTTCCCCGAACGTCCAGGTGTTCGCTCAACTCTAGTCATTAGAGTTCCTTAATACCAGAAAGCGTCATAAACTTTTGATCCTGGATAAGGAAATTAAGAAACTAAAGGATAGACTTCTACCATTTAAAGGCTCAGCAGAATACCTTTTCCTATCCACTAATCTCAAGAGTCATCTCGAGAAAGAGGAACGGGATCAAAAAATAAAAAAACTGAAAAAATACTCTAGACATGTAGAAGACTATAGAACTGGAAGTGTTTTCAAATGGCAAAAAAGGAAATATATCCTTCCCCAATAACAGATGAGATTGATACGGTAGAGAATCCAGGTGATTCTGCCAATGCTTTGCCTGAACAGAACCATTCAAATACACCGAGAGGTAGATCGATACAGAGACCCTACATGGAGTATATTAGAGGACGGTCTGAGAGTTATCGTTCACCCTCATACCACCAGCCAAATAGAAATAATAAATCTAGAGGCAGGGGTGGCTTTAACAAAACGAGAGGCTCTCAGCAAGGCCAACCTCATGGTAATCATGGATTTAACTCTAATCCTAACTACGAGAGACCTGGACCATCCACGTCATCTCAGTATGGTTATTATGACAATACACTGTACACTTATCCACCTCCTAACTCTCCCAGATTCCCCATAAATACCTCTAATCGTTTCTCTCCATTAAGAGGAGATAATCATTCTAACAAGCCATACCCTTATATGAGGAGAGAGTATGATAACCAACAGAGGTCCCCATTCAGATATAATCAAAATCAGACAGATTTCTGGGGTTTACCTAGGGAAAACCACACAAGGAAAAGGGGTCCAGACACAAGAGAGGCTCCAGAGGGGGGAGGAGGTTATGGAGGCAAAAGAAAAACGATGTAACCAACACAGGGGTTTTCAACCTAAGTCAAACATCCCTTACCAATGATGGTAAACACAGGATTGAAGTTTGTGCCTCCCAAAACACTAGACAAATTTGGTACATTTATTGATGTTCATAAATATATTAGAAGGATTAACATCCAACGCTACCTCATAACTAATCCCATTGCCAAACCGGTTCGGGTCGATATAAACAGGGTTACTCATTCAGGGTTGGCGAACCCTGCTCCGTTTAATCCCCCGGGACAGTTGGCCCCTTCAGTCAGTGTATTTCGTGACCTAGTCTTACGAGACCTAGACCTACTGGAAATTAAGAAATGTCAGACCCAAACACAAATAAAAAGGGGTTTGAAAAGTCTATGTGAAAAGAAAGATTTAGTTATTCACCCGGCAGATAAAGGCAGGGGTATAGTCGCTTTAGACAAAAGTGACTATACAGCCGAGATGTGTAGGATACTAAGTGATACATCAACATATACTGAATTACCCTCAGATCCCACCAAGTATAAGTACGAACTTACTAAGTTTATTAAAAAAGGTTTTCAGGATGATATCCTAGATAAAAAAGAAAAGGATTATGTTGTCCCACTGGCTCTCAGGATCCCGGTTATGTACCATCTTCCGAAAGTACATAAAGATGCAGTACATCCACTGGGACGCCCAATAGTCAGTGGGATAGATTCTATTACGTCCAGAATTGGTCGGTATATCGACCACTGTTTACAACCACAAGTGAAGAGGATGCCATCATTCCTCAAAGATACTAAAGATACTATCTGTCTGCTTGATAATTTAATAATAGATAAAGGCTGCCTGTTAGCAGATGTAGCTTCATTATATATATGCATCCCACACCATCTAGGCTTGGAACCAGTGGACTATTAATTATTGCAGGATAAGTCCATTCCGAGGTCGCAACGCAAGTTTTTGTTGAAAGTGGTTGTTTTTGCTACCAAGCATAATTATTTTTGGTTCGAGGGGAGATTTTGCTCCCAAGACAGGGGAGTGGCTATGGGGCCTTGCTAATTTATTTATGGCCAAATGGGAGGAGGATGTCGTCTATGCCCTTAAGAGACTTGAACTAGTCTTTTGAACCAGGTACATTGACGACATCGACAACCCAGAATCTTTGGCGGATTTCTTTTCTATTTTGAATTCTAATGACAGGGGTATATCCTTGTTGTTTGAATATAGTGCGACTAATATCCACTTTCTTGACCTAAATATTGAGATTGGGCATGGTCGGGTGACCACCAAAACATTTTTTAAGCTCACCGGCCGTAACGGATTTATACCGACTGATAGCCTGCCATCATCAGGCTTGGCTTAAATCTGTACCCCGCAGCCAATTTTTACTGCTGTGGCATAATTGTACTAATAAAAGTAAATACAGCTGCAGCGCATAGTATCTCAATAAAGGGAAAAAGTCCTAAAAGTCCTTGAAGTCGGTGACTAGGGTGGTGAAAATTAACATTGAATGGTGCATCCCTTCACCAGTGATCCCACCACACTGTCCCTTAACAGAACTCACCGCCCCCCTATTACGGAGGGTCAGTGACAGCCTTCGGATATAAAAGAACAACCCCTCAGTCCAGACCCCAGCTGGCAACTCCAATGGTTTCCCTGAGTTCCTTCAATATATAGCGTTCCTCTCAAGTACATAGCATGTGGCAAACCAGTGACATGATGTAAAAAGAGAAGGGAGATCGATTCGATAGTGCAGATGGTACAAAAACTTGTTTATTTAAAAGGTTAAAAAGATATGCACTCACATTTAGTGTGCTTCATCAACGCTCAACATAGCAAGTCTAGGGCCTCCCACCAAAAAGATGGTGACCAATGTCCTCGTTCCTGGTCACGTGGCGTGCATCGTCAGGGACAACGTCGTGTTGATGACGAAACATGTCGGACAGAGCTACACGATGCACGTCACGTGATCAGGAACAAGGACAGCGGTCGCCATCTTTGTGGTTGGACGCCCTAGACTTGCTATGCTGAGCGTTGATGAAGCACACTAAATGTGAGTGCATATCTTTTTAGCCTTTTAAATAAACAAGTTTTTGTACCATCTGCACTATCGATCTCCCTTCTCTTTTTACATCATGTCACTGGTTTACCACATGCTATGTACTTGAGAGGAACGCTGTATAATGAAGGAACTCAGGGAAACCATTGGAGTTTCCAGCTGGGGTCCAGACTGAGGCTGTCACTGACCCTCCGCAATAGGGGGGTGGTGAGTTCTGGTAAGGGACAGTGTGTGGTGGGATCACTGGTGAAAGGATGCACCATTCAACATTTATTTTCACCACCCTAGTCACCGACTTCAAGGACTTTTAGGACTTTTTCCCTTTATTGAGATACAATGCGCCTCTGTATTTACTTTTAATGTGTGTGGTTCCATCCAAACCTATCTGCTGGCTGCATTTTAATTGACTGTTACACCCGAGCGCAGGATTATTTGAATGTATACTGTAATTGTACTAATATTGATGATTTTTGCAATCAAGCACAAGTACTTAGGTTTCTAGAGAAAGGATATTATAATCTGCAACTAGATCTAGAAATACAAAGAACCATGCAAGTTGAAAGATCCCAACTTCTTGTCAACAAACCAAAAAATTCAAAAAAAAAACTTGAAATGGTCTTTTTGCACTACTTATTCCATTCAACATAAGCAAATTAGAAACATTATTAAGAAACGTTGGAATATTCTTAGGAACGATCGTGTATTGGGACCCCAACTACCCGATGTACCAAAAGTAGTGTATAGAGGGGCTCCCTCACTTAGAAATACATTGTCACCGAATGTGATTGACTCCACCTACAAAAGTGTATTTTTTTCACGACTTAGTGGGATTTTTCCCCTGTCGTAAGTGCAGAGTATCTGAATATATGTCAAAATAGAAAGATCTTAGAATTCAGGTCTACAATTACTGGGCGATTTTATAATATGAAACGGTTCTGCACTTGCGAAACAAAAAACGTAGTCTACCTGCTGACTTGCCCTTGTGGCAAGCAGTATGTGGGTAGGACCATTAGAACATTTAACATCAGAGTGAATAAGCACATCAACAATATTCACAAAGGCAAAACCAACCATAGTGTACCTAAGCACTACTTACGTGCCCATAATAAGGACCCTAGGGACACCCTGTTTCAGGTCATTGATAAATATGTGGTGCCGCCCCAGAGGGGTGTCTCCCAGTTAGAAACTTTTTGGATTCATCAGCTCAAGCGTTATTATCCCTATGGCCTCAATGTAGACTGGGAAATTAGTTCATTTATATATAAGGCGTAATCAGTAATATGTTGATTGTTATCTAGATATACCTGATAGTGCAATTTATATAATTGCAATTAGGTCTATATATAATTACTTAGTGTCTAGTCTTAGGAGGTTGTGTTTCTATTTGTTTCCATCAATTGAGGCTATAATGTCCCTTCAATACATTTATAGGAACTTTTATAATGTGGTGAATATTAAGATTTGTCGGTGACCCTCCAAGTGGATGGAGTTTTCCAACTTCTTCTTTTTATACATTTGATCTATTATATTTGGTATTTAGTTAAGTTACTGCTATATCAGTGACTATTGAGAATTAGCATAATAGTATAGAATGATTGGGGATGTTTCCTGGCATTAGTAGGTGGAGATTCACCCGCCTGCTATATACCTGTCAGGGGACATTTGCAATCGTGGTTATAGATACATCACACACATTTTTTTACCCCTATTTTCTGATAATCTGAGGCTCTTACCTAATATCTTTTATAGCAGCCCCCCCCCATATAGTTAGTGTTGGGGTATTTGGAGAGGGTTATGTAGGTTTCCGAGTGATTGGGTTGCAATTAAACAGATCTAAGAATATCATTCACCAAAAGGAGATATTTTGATGTATTTGGATACGGACTTGAATTTTGACAACCCTTGTATAATATTAGACGGAAAAATAGGGAGCTATCAGAAGATGAGCACCATAAGGGCTTAGCAGTGCTATCTGCTGAGCCAATATGGGATTTGTGAATATATTAAAGTAGTACCTCATTTCATTTTATTTATTTGAATTTTAGTGTCCCTTTAGCTTTTTGTGGAGATTGGGTCTGGGTCCCATAAAGTCGCTTAGGGGTTAATAATAATCGAAGGAATATTGAGGTGCAATCAAAATAGAGGTGTGTATGCCGACAAGATTGGATGGAGATCTGAACGTGTGGGGTGGATAAAAGGTGATGTGATATTATAAACAATCATATGGGAAAAAAAGAAAAAAGAGAGATAGCCTGTGAACCATATTTTATATAAGCAAAAATGATCTTAGGGGGATTATAAAAGGATTTAGTTACACACCATAAAAAAATTGTTTTAAAATAGTTTATATCAAGGAAAAATAGCTGAGAGCGTTTGAGACAATGTTTCAATATGGAGATGGGAATTTTAGAGGTATAAAATCTATAGAAAATAAATGTATTTTTATGTACGAACTTCAAGCTGATCAGGAAGACTAATGAAGGGTATCATAGGGTAAAACCCAGTCAGATACTGATTGAAGATCTATGATAATGTGGTAAATGGTATGCGAAGTTACATTTATGATTAGGATGGAAAGGTCAATACAATTGGATAGGGATCTGATCATATATGGAGACCCTAATGTCATAAGATCTGGCTATTTTATAAGGTACCTAAAATTAAGAAAACAACAAGTAATGAACTATGTACGTATAATGTAAGGCACGGACAAAGGGTTAATCTAATTGGAGACAACGTGTTAACAATAAGGGTAATGAGTATTTAAGGAAATTAAGAATTCGTTTGGATGTGCCTATTGTCAAAGACGACTTGTCGAAACACGTCTAGGCAACATCCAACTGATACAACTGTGATCTCCAGATCCTCTTATCTCAAACCCGGGCACCATTCACTTCATAAGATTGAAATTGGTGGAAAGAGATTGGAGCTGAGGAGACACGTTATAAGCTGTTTTTAAATCTGCTTTCATGGATGGGAAGCTGAGGAGATACGTTATAAGCTGTTTTTAAATCTGCTTTTATGGATGGGAAGTCTTGTAAGTGTAACCTGTAAGGGGCTATTCGGGAATAAAAGTTTTTAATGTGGTACACTATGAGTCTTTTTCCCTTCTGTCTTTTACACACCGGAGCTGTGAAGGATTGTGGAGGAATTTAGAGGACAAAGGAAGTTCGGGATGAACAGATCTCATTAGCCTGACAGGCTAGAGACAGACCGAAGGCATATCATTCACAGGGGTCCGGTGAGTGTAATGGGATGGGGGGATCGGAATGCACAAACTGCTAATCACCTTGTCCACAAACTGTCGAATATCCCCTTTTGATTTATGAAGATACCATCAAAGGAACTTTCACAGATAAAAGCTGGACTTAGTATCCCCATAAGTGGAGCAACTAATGTGTGGATAGTTTAGTATGGATGATGAGGTGGATCTCTGCTTCAGCGGTGCTTCACATCAGATAGAACTTTTATATGTTGTTTTATTGTGGTGTTTTTTGAAATTTAGTTAAGTTAATTTTATGTACAGCGGAAGTCCAGTCAAGACCCTATTTGGCGGTCATTTTACAATAATTCAGAGTTATCCAATACAAGTTTATTTTGTTTTTATTTTTTGAATTTAAATACTCCATTGAATATTCCGATTTATTCATTTTTCAATGATCCTAGTTAGTATCTAGGGGTTACCACACTTTTATTCCCCATCTGCTATGGATGTGACGTGAGGTCACATCTAGGGGTATACAAGGTCCGTCTTGTGTCTTGGAATGACGAGTGTTGACGCCTTAAAGCTAGGTATTTCCAATGGAGTCCGTGATATGTACGACGTCATTTCCTGTTTACAAATGAGGTCATAGCCAAACATGGCGTATTGCCCTATTTGTTGATACGTCAGTTCGGGTATTCCAGATGTGACAGAAACGAACGTTCTTGGCATATTCCGACATAGGCCGGAAACTATACAACATAATTTCCTCTTCCTACGGAGGAGGTCCCGGCCATCATGAGATGTGGCACGCATCAGTGGGGCTGGTATATGTCCAAAAGTAGCCGTGGCATGTTTTTGTGCAGTAGTTTTCGTGGAGCCTGCCACACCGAGCCCAGTGTCAGATGGTCATCCATTACCTGGATGATTTTCTACTCATCGAGCGACCAGACATACCACCTGTAGACCTCAATAGGTTGAGAGTGGTGTTCAACAACTTCAAGGTTCCCATACCCGAACACAAAGTGGAAAACCCGGCACAAGCCATCACCTTCTTAGGCGACACTCTGGACACACGTGCCATGCAAGCCAGCCTGCCTCCCGACAAACTAGCCCGTATTAGGTCGGTCATTCATGACTTTACTCTCTCGCAGGGGTGTACTAGCAAACAGATGCAGTCTATGCTAGGGATGCTCAATTTTGCAATGAGAATTATTCCTCAAGGCCTCTCTTTTATTTCAAAGAATTTCCTAGTTTTCCTTACTCAGGTACAAGATGCTGACCAAATCATTAGGTTAGACCCAGCAGCCAGCCATAGCCGACTCCTCACAAACTGGAACGGCATATCAATGTTATCCCTTCAACATCAGCTTCATCACCACAGGTAGTCACAGACACTGCAGCTTCTACAGGCTTTGCTGCAATTTTTGGCCATCACTGGTTCGCTGGTCCTTGACCACCAGAAATCCTTTTAATTTCAGGTTTCTCTCAGTCATCCTCACTGTTCGAGCTGTACCCCATCATGGCAGCTGCCCAGGTCTGGGGCCACCACACTTGGACAGGACAAACCGTGGTCTTCACTACTAACAATCAGGCTACGGCCAAAATCGTCAACAAAGGTAGATCCAAGTCGCTCCCCATTATGTCCTTCCTAAGCAGGCCGGTACAGCTGTCACTGACCCACCATTCAACATACCCCGTAGACATATTCAAGGCAAAATCGCATCACATGTTATCATGTTTCAATTTTGTCTTATTTTTCAGCAGTATCCTGGAGCTGACCCAACATCAACACCTATCCCTCCTTGGTCACAGCTAACCATGGATCGAAACCACGTCTTGCCAATGTAACTCAGATCATTAAACCGCTCATTATACTGCAACACACTGAAGGCCTACCACTCTGTTTGGAACACCTATTACAGGTTTCTAGTCTCATGCCACAAAGTCACCACAGGCGACACAAGGCACGTTATAGCCTTCATTTCATATGGCCATACACAGCTGGCTCTTTCTCACAACGCTATCAGGTTATACCTAGCCAGCATCCAGCATTTCCTGTCCTTACAGGACCCCGCAAAACCTTCTTGGCATTCAGAAACAACAGCCCATAGCCAACGGCAAACGCTTGCCCATTACGAGCACCATCTTTAGAGACACAGAAAAGAGATGTAGTTGGTGCTAGTCCAAACCCCTGTGTGCTGTGAATGTTAATATTGCGACAGGCTCTGAGGGGAAGAGTCTTGGAGGGGTCCTGTGGTGGGCGGTATAGGATGGGGAAAGAGGAGACGGCTTCACTGATGGCTGCTGTCTTAGGGGCAAGAGAACCTCTGTAAAGACCAAAGTAGAAAAGATGCACAGCGCCTCTAAGTGTAGCCGTTTAACACATTTTATTAAAATCACATTAAAATCTACTCACAAACTAGTAGAATCAGGCATTGCAGTGTGAGTCACTGCGGACTGGGTGTAGAGGAGATGCCTTGCTGCTCTGGATGGTGTAGGAAGGGTGTCCTGACCCGTTCCAGCGCCCCTGGACTGGGTGTCGTCGGTGGTTCCCGGCGCCTCCCAGTTCCTGGAGCTGCAATGACCGACACTGGTGACGTTCCTTTGGGCAGCGGGCGGCCGTTCGTTCATGGCGGCAGGCAGCCGTTCGTTCGTGGTGGCGGGAAGCCGTACATTAGTGGAGGTGGGCAGTGGTGACGCGTTGTCGGAGCTACGCTCCTTCCTCAGACCATAGAACCGCCATGTTGGAAAGGGGCAAATTTAAGGGCAGGACCAGTGACGTCAACTCCACTGGCATAAATGTCAATATTTTATCATAGGAAAAGTCCAGTCTTCCACAAAATGGAGGCAAATGTAGGACAAATACACTGAACGGTTTAATCATAACACATAATCCTGGGCTGAGGCTATCTGGGTGGATGATAAATGTTCAATAGAGCATGATTATCGCAAAATATGAAGTTAGTATATTGGTGCCTGGGGTATATATATATATTTTTTATGTTAAAAAAGTTTTGGTAAAAAACAATAATAAAAATATATATAATGAAAAATATATGTATATATCAAAAATTATCACGATAAGGGTGGGAAGGGGAAAAGGGGGGGCGGAGGAGGAAAGGGAGCAAGAGGCACCAAGCACCTACCTTCCGGGCTGATGCCCTTTGGGTATAAGAGGTATATAATGTGGGGGTGGGGTGAGAATGTTACTTACATTGTCAAGACTGAAGGGCAGAAAAGACCTTAAGGGCCCGCCAGACTATGTGGTGTGCCTAAAATATAAAAGATTATGAGTAATTTTAAAAAATTTTAATGAGTATTAGAAAATATAAAATCCGTGTGGTGTATCAGACCGCCCGGGAATTCCAGAAAAG
>BLSH010287223.1:47151-65912 GCA_018402905.1 Glandirana rugosa | reverse complement strand
TCTGCGGTGGCAGCCAAGTGGGGGTCTTCGTACAGCTGCGCCATGGCCTGGAAGAAGGCTGCAGCGGTAGCAACTTCAGGGGCATTTTGCTCCCATAGTCGGAGGGCCCATGCCTGGGGCTCACCCTGCAACAGAGAAATGATAAATCCGACCTTCGTGTTCTCCAGGGAGAACGTGCGTTGCTGCAGTCCCAGGTATAGATCGCACGCACTCCGAAAGACCTGGAACTTGCGTCGGTCCCCGGAGAACTTGTCCGGCAGCGGGACCTTGGGTTCCGACGGCAGGGCCACAATGGTACGGGCCGCATGGGCACCGGAGGTCGGGGCGGCAGAAAGTTTCTGTACCCGTTCTTCCAACCGGGTGCATCCTTCTTGTAAATTCTTGACGGCTTGGGTCAGGCCGGCAAGATGTGCACATAAGTCATCCATGGCGGAGCGGGTTCCCTGCGCAGACTCAGTCATGGCTGCTCGTTTCTCTCAAGTACCTGGCGGTGGAGTCTGTCTTGTGCAGGGAACAACCGCTCTTGCGCACCCGATTCAAGGACCCCTGGTAGTGGAGACAGAGGCCCAAGAGTGTGGGATGGCACGAGGGCTGGAGGGTCACCGATGATGTAGTGAGGCTCCAGGAGACATGCAGGTAGAAGGATGGTCGTTCAGGCTGGGTCGGCAACAGGCAGGCAGGAAGGTACAAAAGGATCAGGCAAACGGGTAGTCAGAGTCCAAGCAAGGTTTGTTAACGGGCGGGCAGCAGAGGTACAAAGGAGCAGACAATCGGATGGTCGTGGATAGCCGGGGTCGGTGCAGGTAGCAGAACAGCAGGTCAGGACAAGCCGGGTCAACAGGAGGCAGAGCAAACACGGGAACAGGTATCAGGAGCTGAAGCTTACAGGTCAGGAACGTTGTAGAACGAGCAGCACTTGTTGCTGGACTCTGCAGGTTTAAATAGCCCCATTTGGTGCAGTTTCCGGCGCGCAAACGCGCACAGGCGTGCGCACCACCACGGAAACACTGGATTTGGTGGAAATGTTCCTTTCCTAACAAAAAGTGAGTACAGCCCTAAGTGAAAATGTCCAAATTGAGAGCAATTAGCCATTTTCCCTCCCCGGTGTCATGTGACACGTTAGTGTTACAAGGTCTCGGGTGGATGGGGAGCAGGTGTGTTAAATGTGGTCACTGGAAGTTCAGCATGGCACCTCATGGCAAAGAACTCTCTGAGGATCTGAAAAAAGAATTGTTGCTCTACATAAAGATGGCCTAGGCTATAAGAAGTTTGCCAAGACTCTGAAACTGAGCTGCAGAATGGTGGCCAAGACCATACAGCAGTTTAACAGGACAGATTCCACTCAGAACAGGCCTCGCCATGGTTGACCAAAGAAGTTGAGTGCACATGCTCAGCGTCATATCCAGAGGTTGTCTTTGGGAAATAGACCTATGAGTGCTGCCAGCATTGCTGCATAGGTTGAAGGGGTGGGGGGGGTCAGCCTGTCAGTGCTCAGACCATATGCCGCACACTGCTTTAAATTGGTCTGCATGGCTGTTGTCCCAGAAGGAAGCCTCTTCTAAAGATGGCGCACAAGAAAGCCCGCAAACAGTTTTCTGAAGTCAAGCAGACTAAGGATATGGATTACTGGAACCATGTCCTGTGGTCTGATGAGACCAAGATAAACTTATTTGGTTCAGATGGTGTCAAGTGTATCTGTCGGCAACCAGGTAAGGAGTACAAAGACAAGTGTGTCTTGTCTACAGTCAAGCATGGTGGAGACTGGGCTGCAGGGCAGTATTCCAACATGATAATGACCCCAAACACACCTCCAAGACGACCACTGCCTTGCTAAAGAAGCTGAGGGTAAAGTTGATAGACTGGCCAAGCATGTCTCCGGACCTAAACCCTATTGAGCATCTGTGGGGCATCCTCAAATGGAAGGTGGAGGAGCACAAGGTCTCGAAACATCCACCAGCTCTGTGATGTCATCATAGAGGAGTGGAAAAGGACTCCAGTGGCAACCTATGAAGCTCTGGTGAACTCCATACCCAAGAGAGTTAAGGCAGTGCTGAAAAATAATTGTGGCCACACAAAATATTGACACTTTGGGCCCAATTTCAACATTTTCACAGCAAATGTACACTATTATACAAGCTGTACACTCACTACTTTACAGCAAAGTGTTATTTTTTCAGTGTTGTCACATGAAAAGATATAATAAACTATTTACAAAAATGTGAGGGGTGTACTCATCTATCTATCTATCTATCTATCTATCTATCTATCTATCTATCTATCTATCTATCTATATATATATATATATATTCCCCCTTATTTTGATTGAAGATGCAATTAATATAGATTTTGAGGTGTGGAGAAATTTTGATAAAAATCAGGCCTTTAACAATCATTTCTCAAAGTTATATCCCTTCAAGGATGATGTATATTTTTCAGGGCCGTCCCTCTAATGGATACATGAGTTAAAGTGACTGAAGTGACCATAAATGATCACCTTGTAAAACAACCCATTCAGTTTAAAATGGAAATGAAAGGCAAAATGTTTTTTGTATAGCTATAAACAAAAACATTATAAATACCCTTTTCCCCTTTTTTATAAGTGATCATATTTGCTCTGTTCTCCGCTGCATTAGAGCTGGGCAGGAAGAGAAGCAGCAGCACACTGATCATCTGATTGGCTGTGCAGGGGGCGGGGGTGAGGGTGTCAGGACAAGTCTAATCATTGCTTAGTGTGGTTAGTCTTGTCAATTAAGTTGTCAATTAATAAGATATTTCCAACAGACAGCATAGACATATTTAGAAAATCAACCCAAAACACATTTTGCTACTCTTTCAATAGAAAGAGAGTGTAAGGGATGCCATGCGTGTAAGACCTTTTCAATGTTTGGACTGAATATGTACCCAACATTTCATATTGCGACGGCCACTTAAGTGATGGTAACCGGTCACGGGTCACAATTAACTATGGGCTTCTATTGTCCCCCAAACCACAAATGTAAATGAGCCCTTACTGTCCTGAGCCCCCTATAAGTCTGATTTAACATTAATGCTCTGCGGTTTACCCGGATGGGGAGACTGTGTCTTCCAGGAATGTAGTCAGTGGGACATGCAGATGGATTACAGGCTTGGGTCAGTTCAAGCAGAAGAGAGATGTGGTTGGTATGTAGGTAAAGGATCAATCCAGGCAGCAGACAGAAACATAGCCAATTAACCACATTCTGCCCGGCCTATAGCAAAATGACGGTTGGGCAGTGGCTCTCCCATTCTAACTGGTCGGCATATGATGTCCTTCAGAACGAGCTGCTTATGCACCCCCGGGAGTGCACAGCATGTTGATCAGTAGTGAGGTATGTCACTCCGACACACCGCATCTCCAATCCCACTAAAGAGCCTATGATGTAGGCTCTTTACCACGTGATCGCCTGTGTCCAATCACAGCTGATCACAGAGCAACTAGGAAGTGCCAGTTATTAGCATATCACGTTGACAAGGCTCAAGTAGAGGAGAGCCAATAAGCAGCTCTCCTGACAGGGGGAGTCTGCACTGATAATAAGTGCAGTGATTATCAGTGCAGCCCCATCAGCCATACCAACTAGTGCCCACCAGTGATGCCCACTAGTGCCCACCAGTGACGCCAATCAGTACCCATAAGTGATGCCAGCCAGTGCCCATTAGTGATGCCTTTCAGTTCCCATCAGTGATGTCTGTCAGTGCCTCCTCATCAGTGCCACCCATCAGTGGAGCCTATCAGTGCCCATAAAGGCTGCCCATCAGTGCTGAATATCAGTGCCGCATCATCAGTGCTCATCAGTGTAGCCTCATCAGTGCACATCAGTGAAGGAGAAAACACTTATCTACAAAATTTTATAACAGAAACGAAGAAAAACTCTTGTTTAGCAAAAAAAAAAATCCAGTGGTGATTAAATACCACCAAAAGAAAGCTCTATATAACAGAAACGAAGAAAAACTCTTGTTTAGCAAAAAAAAAAAATCCAGTGGTGATTAAATACCACCAAAAGAAAGCTCTATTTGTGTGAACAAAATGATAAAAATGTTGTTTGGGTACAGCGTTGCATGGCCGCGTAATTTTCATTCAAAGTGCCACAGTGCTGAAAGCTGAAAATTGGCCTGGCAACGAAAGGGGTAAAAGTGTCCAGTATTGAAGTGGTTAATAAGCCAGTGCCATTTCTGGCAGCAGGCAGAGATATGGTCAGTATACCGTGTGATATTCTGGGGCTGTTGCTAAGGTGTAGTAGTCTTCTGATTTCTGGTAAGACCTGAATATAAGGGTAGAAGTTTCTTCTGACCCTAAGCTCTTTGATGCCTCCAGACTTCAGACCCTATCTAAGAATAACAGAACCCAGAGAAAACCAGAAGCTTAGTTTTCTCTTCTCTAACAATATACTCTGGAGCCCTTCATTCAAACATGAGAACCCAGTGTTGTTGTTTATCCCACTACTACGGTATCAGGACCTCACTGCCACAGCAGGCATAAGATCAGCCCAGGCAGCTGGCATAGTCGATTTCCAGGCCGGGGTCAGTTCAGGTAACAAGCAGATGCAGTGTCATTAAGCAGGGAAATGGTCAGTTCAGGAAGCAGGCAGAAATGTGGTTGTGAAAACAGGCAAATGCTCTGTACATACTGTACAGACACAGGCAAAATGCAGGTAGTCGGACATAGGAGAGACAATTTCACCATACCAGACATCCCAAGTTTCCCGCATTTTGGCTGCGGCTCCCAGACACCCGCGAGTGCTGTGTAATCTCCCGACTGCAGGGCCGATCCTGGGTGGCGGTGGCGTATCATCGCCACCCTGCACACATGGATGGTCCCCTGGGTCACAGCCAGGAATGATCGGTGCGATGGGAGACAACTGTGAGCACCAATCGCCCTGTATAGCTTTTCAGCTGACCACCGCTTCTCCTCTCCCTTCCGTGGCTATACAGGGAGATCGGTGCTCACAGCTGTCCCTTCCGATCATTCCTGGCTGTTACCTGTGTGCTGCTCCCGCCCCCTGTCCTCCTTCTCCGGCCCCCTGTCCACCTTCTCCGGCCCCCCTCCTATTTAACATTACTGCATTCTGCACTATGCAAGTCATCTCACACTCTATTAACCACTTGCCGACCGCCCGCCGCAGCGTGACTGTGGCAAGGTGGCTCGTTATCGTGAACCGCCGTCACCTGACGGCGGCCGCGATAACTAATATTGCGAGCTCACTGTGTTCGGGGGGCCAGGGAGCGGGTAGGGTGGACTCAATCTCCGCTGGCTTCCCGCGATGGCCCCCCCGCCCCGCAGCGAGAGAACGGAGGTCCGTGTAAGTAAACACGGATCTCTGTTCTCATAGAGGGGGAAGGGCGATGGTCACAGAGTTCCTCTATATGGAAGCTGTGATCATCCCCTTTCCCCAGCCAGGGCAGCCCACACACAGTTAGAACACTCCCAGGGAACACAGTTAACCCTTAGAGCGCCCCCTCCAGGTTAACCCCTTCACTGCCAATGGCATTTACACAGTAATCAGTGCATTTTTATAGCACTGATCGCTGTATAAATGCCAATGGTCCCAAAAAAGTGTCAAAATGGTCCGACATGTCCGCTGCAATATCGCAGTACCGCTAAAAATCGCTGATTTTTTTACCAAAAATATGAGGAAGAATATAAATCGTCCAAAACCGATGAAAAAAATGTTTTTTTATATATTTTTTTGGATTTGCATTTTAGCAAAAAGTAAGAAATTTGGGTTTTTTTGCAAAATTGTCGCTCTTCTTTTGTTATAGCAGCGATCAGAAATGACGCAGATGGGATCAAATACCACCAAAAGAAAGCTCTATTTGTGGGGAAAAAAGGACGCAAATTTTGCTTGGGTACAACGTCCGCGCAATTGTCAGTTAAAGCGACGCAATGCCGAATCGCAAAAAGTGCTCTGGTCCTAACCTGGAAAATTCTTCTGGGGCTGAAGTGGTTAAACCATACCCCCTTTAAGCCATGCCCAATATGTATGGCAATTTAAGCCATACCCACATTTCACAGCGGGGGGGGGGACTCCTGAAATGAGTTTGCCACCTCCATGAAATGAGTTTGCCGCCTACCTGAAATTATTTTTTGCAGGTTGAGATATCTGCCATAACTTCGCTAATATTGGAGTGAAGTATGGTAGCAGAAAAAGCATTCTACTATGCAGAGGCCAGGTTGTGGAGGATATTGGGGACAATGGTAATGTGTGTCATGCCCTACTCCATCTTGGTGCACACAATATTTTTTGGGGGGTCTTCGGCTTGTTTCGGTAGTAGGAATGATATCATGGAAGTGTCTCTCATGCAGCCTGCCAACTAAATCAGAAGGAAGCTTTTCAGGTGCAGGACCTTCCTGGTAAATAATGGATGTTACAATCACTGCCTTTTATTAAAAAGGAACAAGGTCTTCCTACAGCCTTGTAGGCGACATAGGAGTCATATTTGGCCAACTGAAACAGGTATGTGAACACTCTTTTGTACCAGTGAATGGATCTGCTCGTTACTAGGTAGAGTGTTCTCATTTGGACGTTTACATCTACACCTCCTATGAATCGATTGTAGTCCTTTATGCATTTAGGTTTTTGGACCAGACCATGTCTTCCTTGTATTTTCACTTTGGTGTCTTTATTGATGGAAGAAAGAGCATACACTTCTTGCTTATCTTTCCATTGAAGGGCCAACATTTCTTCATTGTGCAAACTCACTGATTCACCCCTTTTGAGCTTTGTGGTTACCAGACTTTGTGAAGATCACCCTTGTTATTTGATTCCCCTGTACCACAAGCTACAGTTTGCTGTGGAAAAGTGGCAGGCTGGTATAACAATTGTCCACATAATGGGGGTATCCCTGATGGAACAAGGATGATGCAAGTGCCCATAAAATTTTTCTGCTGCTACCCATATAATTTGGGCATCCAGGGGGCTCCAGCTAGCTGTCTTTACCTTCATAAATACGGAAGTCATACGTGTACCGTGTACGTGTGATGGGCCAATCACAAAATTAAAATAACTTTAATCCATATCTTGCCTGTTTACTGGGGATATAATATTTGATGCCCATCCTGCCTGTAAAATGGGTGAGGGACTCATCAACACAGATATGTTTGTTGAGATTATAAATCTGAGAACATTTTTTTTGGAAAAAATGATAAGTGGCCTAATTTTGTATAGCTTGTCCTAATTGGGGTGACTTGGGGGGGGGGGGGCACAGGGAATTGTCACTAAAATAGAGGAATCTCATAATCATTGTGTAGCGTGTCCTGGTCATAACAGAGGAATACTTTGGAATATGGTGAATTGGGTGTGTGGACCATTAGGAGTGAAGTTAATCGTTCTTTGTAAGGCTGGGTTCACACTATTGGGAATTGGATGCAGGTTTCCCCTAATCCAATTCGCATGACAGGAGAGTGTGACCGGCTCTCAATGGAGCCGGTTCACACATCTCCGGGGCAGCCGCGGAGCGCACAGCAGAAGGGTCCTGTGTGTCTCTCTGGCTCAGTTTCAGGTCTGAATTCAGGCAAACATTCGGACCTGATTCACCCCTGAAACAGAGAACAGGGGCGCATAGGACCCCCTGCTGCGAGCTGCTTCGCACAACACTCTGAACCCAGCTTGAGTCCCATATTTAGGATAAGGCCAAGAAAGGTTTTATATTCTTCAACTGTGATGGACTTCCATTCAAATGGATGGGCATAAAACACATTGGGATTATTGGCAATGTGCTGCTGCTCACACAGATTACATTGGTCTACAACTAAATTGATTACAAAAACACACAAAAATAAATGAATTGGTGTAAAATTTTTGGTTTCTGCTTGAATGACTGCTTGCACTGTAAATGGGGGGATGATAGGTTCTGCTGAATAAGAGAAAAGACATAAAGGATTTGAAAGTGCCTCTGGGACTAGTATGGGCCCTAATTTTTTGTAGCTGATATGACACTAAATGACTTGTACTTGGCCTTTCACCTGGACTGGATGTAATGTGCTGCTGGTGCTCCCCACTTCACAGGGATATACTGCACTGCTGGTGCTTGTCCTCTGCTGTTCAGTACACCTGATTCTTTTTTTTGGGACTTTTTCCTTCTCTGAATCAAAGAATCTGAATCTAACAATGAGAGCTCCCCACTACTCTCTCTTGTCATTCTCAGAAGCCTGATCAGTGCCCCCAGCAGTGCAGCTTGGCCAGTGTCACCATCAATGCAACCTATGCAGTATCCCCAGCAGGGCAGCCTGGTCGGTGCCCCTAGCAGGGCAGCCTGGCCAGTGTCTCCATCAATGCAGCGTGGTCAGTGTCCCCAGCAGTGCAGCCTGGTCAGTGCCTCCATCAATGCAGCCTGATCAGTGCCCCAAGCAGTGGCGTCATTAGGGTTAATGTCACCCGATGTGGAAAAAAATGGTGTCACCCCCCCACTAACTATAGTTGCCCCTCAGTACAGACCCTCCTCCACTAAGTACAGACCCCCCTCTGTCAGTATAGACCCCCTCACTAAGTATAAACCCCCCTTAGTACAGACCCCCCTCCCTCAGTATAGACCTCCCCCTCAGTATAGACCCCCTCAGTATAGACTCCCTCCCTTAGTACAGACCCCCCTCCCTCAGTACAGGCCTCCCATCATCAATACAGACCCCCCTCCATCAATACAGACCCCTCCATCAGTATAGATTCCTCCTCTCTCAGTACATCTCCCCCTCTCTCAGTACAGACCCCCCCCCAGGATAAACCACTCCCCTCCTCTGACAGTACAGACCCCCCTTCAGGACAAACCCCCCTCCTCCATCAGTAAAGACTGAATAACCCAACCCCCATCAGGATAGACCCCCAGGATAAACCACCCCCCATCAGTATAGCCCCCTCCCAGGATAAACCACCCCATCAGTACAGACCCTCCAGAATAAGCCCCCCTCCATCAGTATAGATCCCCCAGAATACCCCCCAGGATAAAGCTTTACCAGTGTCAACATTGGGGAGGGGGGAGTCATCCCAGCGCGCACACCCTCGGTCTTCCTCCTTCTCCAGCAGCAGCCCCTGTAACTAGGTCCCGCCTCCCACGCCGGTGATGCTGGCATTATTCCACCTATCAACGGACTCTAGGAGGCAGGACCTTGTTACAGCGGCTGCTGCAGGAGAAGGAGGAGGACCGAGGCCAGGAACGCTGCGATGACACCTCCCCCCCCTCCACAATGTGTGACTCTCGGAATGGACTGACCCCTATTGACACCCTGCCCTTCACGCACACCCGCCACAGCTCGCAGTCCTGCAGGACGTGGCTGCTAATGGGGACAGCATTCTGCCTGTGAAAAAAGTGCAGGGACACTGTCCCCACGTGTTCCCACAGGACTCGAGCCCTGTAAATAACAGATGAGATCTGCATTAATATGGACAAAAAGGTACTTGTTGAGAGATTGGATGTGCTGCCTTCCTCTCGGTTTAACGTTTGTAGTGGAGAAATCCCCCAATGAGACTTTAATGGCAGCATAAATATAAAATTATCATATGCAGAGAAAGTAGATATAAAACTAGAATACAAATTTTCATTTCAACATTTATTGGCATTTGCTATAAGTGTGTGCATATAAAAACAAGAGCTCTGGTTGTGCGAACAGGGGACATGTACATTGGCATACAACACTGCACTTGGGCAGAATGTGGAATATCATACAATACAGCTTTGGCTGCATCTTGTACTCGACGCGTTTCGACCCTTAAAAAGAGGTATCTAGGTCTTCCTCAGTGGGAAGTATTCCTTTCTACAAAAGTGGCAGAAAAGATGCAATTTAGCCAAAATATACAATTCATACAAACATCATACTTATAAACATTTCAAAACTTACATTTGCCAAAGAGCGTTGGCTGACAAATGTCAGTCCCAGTCTACCAGAGTCTGAATAAAAGAATAGCAGTGCTCATCTTGGGCCATTCGCGCCCCCTCCCCCCCCCCGAACCAGGCATCCCACCTCGGGCCAAGGACTCTCAAGGGGCCACACTCTATTCCCTCACTGCCTCGAGGGGAGGTTGCAGTGTTCTGCAAACTGCTGTCTCCTGAAATGATAATTTCAATTGTCAAGTATCTTTTTAATTGTATTTAAAATTATTTTGCAAGGTATATGAATGTTCCTTTACAGTAGACGGGTAAGGTCTTTCTAAAGCATGTATGAAGAGTAATGCGTATATTGTGTTATGATATAAGGTATATTTAACTTGTATAAATTCCATAAAAACAGTTGGATGTGTGAGGGGCAGTGAAAGGTGCGAGAGGGGGGTAGGGTAGGAAGAGAGAGTGATAGGGTGTGATGTGAAATGAATGCAAAGAGACTAAGGGAATGGGAATGTGGAAGCGGGGAACGTGGGGGGTGAGGGCAAACTATGTGGGTGTGGGAGTGAGGGAATAGAGGGGGAGAAGGGATAAAGAAAAGGGGAGGAAAGAAAAAGAGAAGAATTATGGTAGGTGAAGGTAGGGAAGAAAGGGGAGGGAAAAGGAAGGGGGGGGAGGAGGGCTGGTTAAAAAGTGTAGGGGATGGGACTAGCTAGAGAAGTGTGGAGGATACCTAGGAAAAGAAGTGACTCTGTGCGAAAGAAAGGACTGTGATGTGGGAAGGTGTGTGCAAGTCATATGGGAAACAGGCTGGAAGGGGTGGTGAAGTGAAAAGTGAATGGGGTGTGTGAGTGAGGAAAAAGGGAATGAAGGGGGATGGAGGGAAGATGAAAGAAGGGGGGTAAGGGCAGAAAGATGGTGGGTAGAGGTAGGGAAAAAAGGGGGAGATGAAAAGGGGGGAGGGGGGAAAAGAGGGGAAGGAGGAGGGAAAGAAAAAAAGGAGAAAGAAGGGGGAAGGAGAGGAGAGAGGGGGAGGAGGGGGAGAAGAAAGGAAGAAGGAAAAAACACTGGGGAGAGAAACAGTCCGGAGGGGGGAAGAAACAGACAGCCACCAAACAAAGTCAAGAAATATGTCAAGGACAACCAAAAATAGTGACAAGGGAAATGGTGTCAACAGTGCGGATAGGGGACAGGGTGAAGATGAATTACCTGAATATCCGAAGTGTGTCTGAATTACATTATAACTCGCCCCTAAACGGGGAGAGGGAAGAGAGCTGGAAGAGAATGAGTGCTGTGAATAAAATAGCAATTGTATTAGAGGGATTGAATTACAATTAAAACAACACCAGAATGGCATGGATGTGCATAAATAGGAAATGTGTGGATTCATACTTACTAGTAACCAGATATCTGATTCTTACATGCAATATCCCCCATAGAGGGAGAAGATTTCAGATACTGTGAAGGAAATTAAGAAAGGAAATTCAAAAGGTGGTGTAACAGACTCGCAATGCTGACAAAGCAGCATTCATTGGAGCACAGTCTAGTGATAGAACTGTGTGGAGTCCCTTACCTGTTGTTGGTGTATATAGTCATATCTCAATAGATCTCAGTGGGGGAAGAAGAGCCTGTACTTCTTACCTACCTACCTGGTGTATATATCTCCATCATAGTGGGTGGAGAAAGCCACATGATTGGCCTGCAATCGGGCCTGATGGAGACCAGCTGGCTGCAAACATGCGGCCGGGAAGGGTACTGTAGCCGTCATTGGGCAGGAACATTAGAGGGATATGAAAATCCCTCCTTACCAGGCCGGGAAGCCTGGGACGGGGGGGGGGGTGCAGACTCCTCCACGGGGCATAGGAGAACCAGTGAGTAGAGTTGAGTGAACCCGTAGATGTTCGGGTTCGGTGGGTTCGGCCGAACTTCGGAAAAAAGTCTGGGTTCGGTACCAAACTTGACCCGAAACCCCATTGAATTCAATGGGGACCCGAACTTTTCGGCACAAAAATGACTGTAAAAGAGTCCTGGAAAGTGCTAGAGGGCTGCAAAATTATTTTATTTACTACAATAATCTGTCCCTTACAGCAACAGCAGGAACCTGACCCTATAGAACTAGAAGATGATTTTAGAACACTAGTCTATCCCTCTAAGCAATAGACTCTACCTATTCCAGTCAGAATATTGCAGAATGAGATCTGCAATCTGTCCCTCAAAGCAGTAGTAGTAGTAATCTCTACCTATCTATCTATCTGCAATCTGTCCCTAAAAGCAGTAGTAGTAGTAATCTCTACCTATCTATCTATCTGCAATCTGTCCCTCACAGCACCAGCAGCATCCTCTCCCTACACTACCCAGAGAGCATGTGACATGCAGCACTGTGACTCCAGCCTCATATAGAGGCTGGGTCACATGATGCACTGGCCAATCACAGCCATGCCATTAGTAGGCATGGCTGTGATGGCTTCTAGGGAAAACCAGTGAAACGCTTGTTGATTGGCTGCCCTGCAGCTATTCAACATGCGTGATCAAATACCTGAACCCAGAACTTGAACCCAAACTTTTTTTCAAATGTCCAGGTTCGGGTCCAGGTCACGGACACCCCAAAGTTCGGTACGAACCCGAACTTTATAGTTCGGGTTCGCTCAACTCTACCAGTGAGCACTGATGACTGTATGAAGAAAATTATATAAAGTGACATTGTGCCTGCAAAAGCAGACATAAGCAAAGCCATATATTAAATACTTGAAATCATCACATTTGATTCACATTGACAAATATAAATTATTTCTGATGTCTGATGTGTTACATATGTGAGCAACATATTTGTCCCAATGGGGAGAAGCTGTACCTTATCAATTATCTTCTCCCCTTGGGTGAGCTATCTTGGCTGTGGGACATTAAATCTTTTAAACTTATAAACTTTTTATCCACCCTATCGTCTGGCTCTCCAAAAAATACAGGTCAGGCTAAGGGTGGTGTAAAGTTTTATTGAGTTTTGCCAGATGCAAAACCTTTCAAAAGGGGAGCATAAGAAATAGATTTGTTTAATCCAGGGAAAATAGTCGCTTGTAATCTGAAAATCCATTTTTGCTCACGTTGGAGCAATGTTTTGTTCCAGTCACCGCCTCGATCTGGGGGATGAACCCGATCCAAATCGGCGGACTGTACTTTGGGTACCCAATAGGAATACTGTATTGCCACATGTCGTCCAATAGGGAGATATCGGATGCCGATTTCCATACTGTGCACGTTTTTGGCAATTCGACGCCAGAATTCCTGCTTCGTTTTGCCTATGTAATAGGCCCCACATTCGCAGGTCATCAAGTATACCACCCTGCGTGTCTGACAGTTGCCAAAATGTTTTGCATGGAAGATGTCTCCATTTGGCAATGGAAAAGTTTTGCCTTTTTTGATTACAGAGCAGTGTGAACAATGTCCACAAGGATATGTTCCGTAAGCCAGGCAATGTTGTTTGTTTAATTCTCCTCGAAATTCGCTATGTACTAATTTATCTCTGATTGATCGCTCTTATATATGTAATGGCTGGCATGGGTGTTATGAACTTTTGTATTTCTGGGTCATCTGTTAAGATGGACCAGTGTTTGCAGATTATGTTTCTAATCTGTGAGTGCTGTTTAGAGAATCTCATGATGATTCTGGTAGTTTCAGACTCTGCAGTTGGTTTGAGCTTTTTTTGAAAAAGAAGATATTGTCTCATTTGTTTAAAAGCCTGATTATAGGCTCTCTTCAAGCAGGAGTGGCTGTAGTGTGTGACACTCGGAATGGACTGACCCCCATTGACACCCTGCCCTTAACGCACACCCGCCACAGCTCGCAGTCCTGCAGGACGTGGCTGCTAACGGGGACGGTGTTCCGCCTGTGAAAAAAGTGCAGGGACACTGTCCCCACGCATTCCCTCAGGACTCGAGCCCTGTAAATAACAGATCAGATCTGCTTCCTCTCACACGCAGTGTGAGAGGAAGGAGAGATGATGGCTGTAGCAGGCAGCTTTTGTTTACCTTTGTGATCACTGTGATTGGCCCTTCACCCTGTGATCTACTGTATCCGATGGATCGCAGAGTGTGCCACTGCAAGCTCTAGGGGGTCACTTGATGCGTGCAACCGGGAGGACATTTTAAAACATCTTCCCAAATCTAGGGAGCGATTAAAATGGTGATAAACCTCTGAAATGAAAAATGAAAAAACCTATAGTGTGTGATCACCTCAATCTAAAGCACCTAGTGATTTCTGGCTGCTTTTGCCTAACTCTGCTATTTGCATGGGCCACTTCTGACAGTTTAAGTCAACACCAGGCAATCCTTGGAGACTGTCCTGTCCCTACTTCAGCACATAGCAGGTGGTTGACATTCTCAGCTGTGCATGTTTCTCTATGAGACTGTGTAGAGGGGGTTTGTCCATTCCCTCCACTCAGGTTTCAGATTCCACTCAGCTCTATGCCCTGCCTTCTGGAAGCTCAGATATACTCCTTGATGTACGTGCTATAGAAGGCTTTAAAGGAAAGAAGGCTGCAGATAAAGAGGTACAGCTTATGTAGGAGGATTTTCTTCATCTCTGTGTATCAACCAAGGTTAGTCACTTCAGTGGGTATATGTAAGGCTTTGCAACCACTTGAAAGATGGAGAAGCAGCCTGTAGTCTTCATAAATGCTGTTACCAGTCTAGGATCTATGGGATGCTTCAAGACTACTATGTATTCCATACACTTGCCATTCTCATAAATCTTTTAAGCTAACTGGGAAACTCCTGATAAAAACTGTTTACACCAGTGTTTTACAACCTTCTTCTCAGTAAAGGCACCCTTAATAATTATGCACAATCTCTAGGCACCCCATGCAAAAAAACTAAACTAATAGTTTTACATGCAGCAGCATCTGCACACATAAGACACCCAACATTAGAAGTGATTTATTTTTAAAAAACAAATACACCTTTACACACTGGCACTGACTAGTATTCCAGTATTTCTCCCCTCTCTGTTTCTCTCCCTAATTTAGCTAAGGTGACACCAGTAATGATGAAAAAGGGCAGGGGAGGGATAAACAAGAATGCTGTGAGGGCACCTGACATCCTACTTATCACCTGAAGGCATCATCGGTTGTTAGGAGGCCAGTGGTTCACATTGTACCCCAGGTTATAATGCTGCACAATAAAACCCTGTGGCTTTGTATAACAAAAAAGGCAGGCTTGCTCCACCCACCAGCTTGTTAGCAATTTTTGGTAAACTTGGGGAAAATTTTAGGCATTTTGCCAACGCATCCCTGAAGAACCCAGAAGGCACCACAGGATGCCATGGCACCCTGGTTGAAAAGAACTGGTTTTCACCTCTCAAACTGTTTACACCAGTCCAATACTCATTTGAGAAGGCCTTTATTAAAGAGATTAACGCCCCAAAAAAACAGATCCTGTTCCCTTAAAGCATGCTATACAGCACAGTGCTTGTGGTGTGTCATATTGCCCCCTGTATCACCTAAAAAACCTGCCTGATCCTGCCTGGCTATGCTCTTCCACCTGTACTTCGACAACAGTGTCAGGGCTCAGCTGCCCTGATATATCGTAGTCTAAGTACATGCCCTGCTCTCTGTCTCCTGTGTCCTCTCCTCTGTCCTCTCCCCCTCCCCTCTCTGACTGTCTGCTTCTGACAGTGCCCCTTGGAACTGGAATTGGTGTCCTTACATGATCTTTCTACTTATACTGTTGTCCATTTAATGTACTTCTCAACAAATGAACTCCCTGAAGAAGACTGCCATACGATGAAGCGCGTAGGGGTATTGTTGTGATGTAATATGTTTTTGAAGAATGACATCATGTACAACTTTCTGATTCAGACATACATTGCATACCTTTGTTGTATGCATCATGTTTTATTCCTACATGGATTTTAACCTTTTTGTATTAATAAAATTATTTTACTATAATGACTAAATTCTATGTGTCCTTTGGTGCCTCCAAAGTCCCGTCCAATTTCTTCCCTTTTTCCACATTGAGAAGTAATTGACCTGGCAACATCCCATTTTAATAAAGCACTGACTATTCCTGTAGAAAGTGCACCAATATTTAAGGATCCTATAGATAATTCTTTGGAGACACTCCCCAAAATATTGTTTTCTCTGGTTGGGCCAGTGTTGCAATCTGCCATGACCATGATGTTAGTCTCTAAAACGTTAGGGGAATGGACTAACTCATAAGAATTCCAGCTTCCCTCTATGTTGACCCTTTAATTTGTGGAGAGTTTAGCGTTCATGCTGACCGTCCTACACTAATGTGTCACCTAACAATTAGTATGCAGAAAACTCTGTGGTTAAAAAGTTGAACAGCGGCGTGGGCATGTAAAAAGCATTTACTGCACATACCCTTGAAGGGGCCGCATCTCTTTGGTGCTGCCAAAATAAGGATGTCACTGGGGGTAAACGTAATCGTCTACTCTAGTGGAGAAAAACCTATGCCTCAAGCAGAGAAGAATTATTCCCTCCTTCCTGAGGCCAAGAGTTCCTTTTGTGAATTCCCAGTCTTCAACCTCTTAAGCCAAACCCAATTCAGAAGACCAGTTTTACCACAAACACTGGGCCTCTATATACCCCAAATCTGCAGACAAGTCTTCTCTAGAATAAAGGGGCACTTACACTTTCCAAGGTGAAGTTACCTCTTTTAGCCTTTGTGGGTACGTGGATAGGCAGAGTTTCAAATACCTGGGTACAGGAGGTGGTTTCCATGGGCTACAAACCAGAGTTGTGCTCCCAACTCCCTCCCTGCTCTATGTCTTCCAAGCTACTGGTGACACCACACAAATTAGCAGGCCTCCATGTAGGACTTGTGAGTCTTCTGGAGAAAAGGGTTATAGTCCCAGTTCCTGTGTCACAAAGGTTTCAGGCATTTTATTCCAACCTTTTCATAGATACAAAACCAAAAGGAAAGATCTGTCCAATCTTGGATGTTAATGCTCTGAATGAATCTTGGATTACAAGGCTCTGAATATCTTTATTCATCCCCCAAAAAATTTGCATTAAATTCATCTGGTCTGTCACAGTATCCCTCCATCCCTCAATAGACATGAAGGATGTGTACTTGCATGTCCCTATTTTTCCAGCTCATCAGCAATTCCTTTGTTTTGCTGTGGGTCTTTAGCACTTTCAGTTGGATGCACTGACATTTGGCCTGTCTTCTGCACCCCATGTGTAGCGCCCCCAAAGTGTAGACTTTTTTTGTGAGATCAGGTGCTACTGAGAACACTTTAAAGTACCCACTGGAGTCGGTGAGTGGCAGACCCTGGGAGCTGGAAGAAAGGCTGGAGCAGGCTGGGAGAGGAATTGTGGACAGTCTGTGGAGGTCTCGGGAGCCAGTCAGGGGAAGGAGTGTCACTGGGAGGAAAGTAGGTCGGTGTGACCTGGAAGAGGTATGGGCTGGAAGTTGTAGTCCATCAAAGGCCCAGCTAGCACCAACGTACTAAGCTACACTTTGAGGGGTCTTTGACCCTGGCCTGTAACGGGGATTGCGGAGGTCCTACTGACAGAGTGCAGGCCTCACCATGTGCTAGCTGCGGTGAAGAGAAAGGAATGGAGTGAGCCTGATAAATTTCCCTTCAGGTCAGGAATTTCTGAGGCCCTCTATTTCTCCAGTGGGGATGAGACAGAGCCCCCTCAAGACACCAGATCAGCTGCAGGAACCCCCAGTGTCAGCTACCAGACTTTCCTTAACAGGCCCTCCATTACCCAGACCAGAGCACCCACATACAGGCAGATGGTGGTAAGCTCCCTGGCTATTCAAGTTAGGCCTGGGAAAGGGAACCATGTCAGTTTACCCAGGTTCTCCAGATACCAGAGGGAGGTCCAGCGCCGGGTGGCTCTGGAGTGGGGCCTGGACTACCCTTACGTCCCACCCCATGTCATAGACACTGTTGAAAGCTCAAGAGAGGAGTGAGAGGATAACATGACATGGAACTACCTACATGTACTTAAGCACTTGCGGGGTCCTGAGAGCAGCTGCTGAAAGAGGTTCATGGAGCTGAAAAAGGAATGGAGCCTTGGGCGGTCCATAAAGAGAGACTGTGTGATGATCGTAAAGCCCAACCAGCCCACAAGGAGCTATTCTATTTCGGTTTTGGGGGGAGGGGGACAGACGGGAGAGATTGCCTGATCCTCACTACTATGTTTAGGCCTGTGATGTTGTACAGCCCATGCAGCACACTCCATGGACTGCCAGAGGAGTAGCGGAGTGTGCACTTCCCCTGAACTGCAGGACAAACCAGCCTGCCACCCTGTGCCCAGTGGAAGAGAGGGTTTCACTGCAAGGACACTGGAGTGAAGTTTGTTTAATTACTTTTGAGGACCTGTTGCTCGGGGAGGGGCCCCTCCCATCAGGAACCTTAAAAAAAGAACTAAAACTATGGACTTTATTTGTTTTTGCTCCTGCAGTAGGATCATAACCCCTCACTGGCAGAGCAGGCAGGTGAAAGAAGTACAGAGAAAGACTTGGGTTAGTATGTTGCGTTGTTGTGCTCCTCTTCTCTTAGGATTCCTGGGATGGAACAACATCGACTTTCCACTACTAACTAGGCGAGTAGAGGGCTTCTCCTCCGGGAGAGGTGCTCTGGCTCAGAAATATATGGTGATATATGGTGATTTGGTATGTGATTAGCTGCAGGGCTCTGTAGTCAGGAAATGTGATAAACTGTATAGTGTAAATATTAAAAAAACAGTGGCAGAGATATATTTTTTGTAATTTATTTGTACAGTTTTGTATGTCCCCTTTCCAAGTTTTTTCCCTTTTCCCCTCCCATTTTTTTGACTTTGGGATGCCTGTGCTCCTGGGCCCAGGAGCTATCTTTGTAAATTTTCAGCTGGGGACCAGCTGATGTTGGGGGGGGGGGGTGAGTGTAGCTCCCCCAAAGTGTAGGCATTTTTTTTAGTCGACCAGGGG
>BLSH010287157.1:8181-19178 GCA_018402905.1 Glandirana rugosa | reverse complement strand
ATCTTCTAGTTGTGATGTAAACTGGATCCCACAAACCCAAAAAGGCAAGTTCAGTCTCCAAAAGGCAAGAGTAAAAGTTCTGTGATGGGTCTGAGGAAAGTCTTTACATTTCCTTGTCTGGCAACTTTCACCTCTACCTTACGTACCATACCATCATCACTGGGGATGGTCTTTAGAATGAGTTCCATGTGCCATTTGATTATTTTGGCTTGCTGGTCTTTGAGGAGAACAAGGTCTCCAACTTAAAGGTTAGGGTTCAGATCAGCGGCAAAAGTCTTGACTTCAGGACGAATCTCTGGATCGTTGTCAGGATCTAGAAGACAGAAAACCTCAAGTGCAATTTCTTCGGAATGATCCAGCAGGAATTCAGGTCCTGTTAACCAAGATGAATTTGCAAAGACACTTGCAGACATTGGTCTGGTGGCATGATCTGCAGGATTATGCTCTGATGGAACATGATGCCATTGTTCAGGCCTTGAGGATTTTCAGATTTTTTCTACACGGTTGCTGACATAGACATAGAAGCGTTTTGTCCGATTGTGTATGTAGCCCAAAACAACTTTGCTGTCTGTGAGGAATTTGATGTCATCTATTTGAATGTCTAGCACAGGCAGTATAAAATCTGCAATTTCTACACTAGTACAGTCCCACAAAGTTCAAGCCTGGGAATTGTGTGTTCAGGCTTAGGCGCTAACTTAGCTTTGCCAAACAGAAACCCTACATGGGTTTGATTGTGAGAGTCTCTTACCTTGAGGTATGCAACAGCTGCTCTAGCCTCGTGGATGCATCTGAGAAGATGTGAATCTCTTTTCTCTGACTTGCAGCAAGGGAAGCTGAAGTGTAACAGCTTAGTATGTCAATTCTATCTAAGGCATGTACAGATTGTTTCCAGGACATCCCAATCTTGAATAGTCTCTGCTAGTTGTCTTAATAAGGATTTACCTTGTATGGTGATGGGAGCCGCAAATCCCAGTGGATCGTATAGACTGTTCACCACTGACAGGACACCACATTTGGCTTGTCTGCAGAGCTGACTTGAAAGCCAAAGGTGTCTTTAAATAAGTTCCACCATAAGCCCAGATTTAAATCGTTAAATCCTGTGGCATGATCACCAGGCTGAAAGGCTTTCATCACAGCAGCACTGTTTGAGGCAATCTTATGAAGTCTGAGGTTGGCCTCAGAAAGCATACCTTGAGTCCTTTGGAGCAGGTCTATGGCTTCTTCATCTGTGGGTAAGGATTTGAGTCCATCATCCACGTAGAAGTCTCTCTCAACGAAGTGTCGAGCATCTGCACTGTACTCTTTTGCACCATTGAGAGCAGTCCTTTGTAGACCATATGTTGCTAAAGCAGGCAAGGGACTGTTTCCAAATACATGTACTTTCATGTGGTATTCAATCACTTCATTGTTTATGTCGTTGTCACAGTGCCACAGAAACCTTAGGAAGTTCCTATGGCCTTCTCATACTACAAAGAAATGGAGCACTTGATCAATGTCAGCAGTTATGGCAACTGGCTCTCTTCTGAACCTCATAAGTACTCCTACAAGTTTGTTGGTTAGGTTAGGACCAGTAAGAAGAACATCATTCAGGGTTACACCCTGATGCTTGGCACAGGAATCAAACACTACCCTGATTTGCTGTGGTTTACATGGGTGATACACTCCAAAGAAAGGCAGATACCAGCACTCATCATGTTCAAGAAGAGGAGGAGCTGGCTCAGCGTGGTCATTGTCAAAAATCATTTTCATAAATGCAATGAAATGTTCCTTTATTTCAGGCCTGTTCTTTAGTGTTCGCTGAAGTGAGTTGAATCTGGATAAGGCTTGTTCACGATTATTTGGAAGTCTGAGGTAAGAGGTAATGGTGCAACACAGCTGTTAGATTCATCTTTGTAGAGTTCACTGTCCATTATTGTGATAAACTCTCTATCTTCAACTGACAAGGCTGTTCTGTTGTCATCGCGTGTAATACAAAACACTGTACTACCTAAGTTGTCAGCACAGGGGATGGAAATAACACTAGATACCTGGATGATGTCAAGAGGCTTCTCCATTACTTCATAGTGATGAGGGCATTGTCTGACGTAAAATGCACACCCATTTCTTAGCACGAGTCTTGAAGGAGTTAATCTCAGATGGCTTTCGCATTCTGTTTAAGCATACATTGCCCACTATTACCCAGCCTAGATCAAGTCTTTGTGCATATGGAGCGTCGTCAGATCCGTTGCACTGCTGGCGCACTTTATGTACTCTGAGAATGTCTCTTCCCAACAAGACTAGTATTTCAGCATCCATGTCCATTGGAGGAATATCAGTAACCAGGTGCCTAAAGTGGGGATGGTGATATGCAGCTTCTGGAGTAGGAGTTTCTTCCCTGTTGTCTGGTATTTGGTCACACTCAACTAATGTTGGCAAGGGTATGCCCTTCTTTGCCTTGATATGGGAGACCATGAACCCATGGGCCCTTCTGCTGAAGTTTTCTAAATGACCAAAACAGGTGTTGAAAGTATATGGTGTTGCATGTCACTTTATGCCAAAGATCTCAAAGAATTTAGGCTTGGCCAGGGATGTGTTGCTCTGCTCATCTATTATGGCATACATCCTAGTAGCTTTCTCAGGTTGATCCTTTGGATATATTTTGACTAGACATACCTTGGCCCAGCATTTGTGGCTTGATCCTTCTCCACAGACTTCAGTACATGAAAAAAATATGTTTTTAGTGGCTGGAGCATGGCCTTGTTGCTCCCCGCCATCATTTGATGCAGGGTCTAATGCAGATGGCTGCTGTGGATTGTCTGGAAGTGGAGCAGGATGCATAGCTGTAACATGTTTGTCACTACCACATTCTGTGCACTTGATATCAACTTTACAGTTTTTAGCAAAATGATCATAGGAAGCACAGTACCTATAGCGTATTCCAAGTTTCTGGAGAATCTCCTTGCGTTCTTGGACAGTCTTTGCCCTAAGCCCACAACATTTCTTTAGTGGGTGAGGTTTTTTGTGAATAGGACACTGACGATTTGAATCTTTATCTCTATCACCCGAATCACTCTGCTGTGCGGGAGAGGATATGGGAGGTGTCTTTTTAGCAGATACTGCTCTATATAAGTCTCTATGTTTAGCTGCTTTGTTATCATACCTTGGTGATGATGATGATGATGATGCAGGCAAGCTAGACTGAAGCTGAAGCTGGAATCATTTCTCGTCCAGGCTTGTTCACTGATGAACTTGCAAAAGTATGAGAATGGAGGGAAAGATACATTACAGTCTCTTTTATATCATGAGCCCTGCTGTGCCCATCTCTCTTGTAGGTGGTATGGCAGTTTAGACACCACTGTATTCAAACCAATGGGCGGTGTCCAGGTAGCTCAGCCCAGGTAGACGAGGGTCTGTCTTTGCCAACTCTAGCTCCTTGAGGAGGTCACTTAATTCTTGAAGCTTGCAGTGATCTTTGTTCCCTATTTTTGGAAGGTTTTGCAGTCTCGAATAGAGCACTTTCTATGGCTTCAGAGCTACCATAGGTTTGTTCAAGTCTTGCCCATGCAGCATTAAGACCTGCATCTGGGTAGTCAACATGTACTGCTCTCAGTCTTTTAACACGATCTGCAGATTCTGGCCCCAGCCACTTTATGAGCAAATCAAGTTCCTCCTTGGCTGTAGGGTTAAGATCAGCAATAGAAGCTTTGAAGGTTGATCTCCAAGCTCTGTAGTTCTCTGGACAGTCATTGAACCTTGAGAGGCTAATGTTAATGAGCTTGCAGCGAATCATATATCTGGCGAAGTCAGACAGGTCTGATATCTCTCTCTTTGGTGCCAAAGTAACTTGTGGGTGTGGATGTTCTCTGATGAGTAAGGGTGTCACAATCCTGGCGGTGGAGTCTGGTTCGTGCGGGGAACAACCTCTCTTACGGCCCTGGTTCCAGAGCCCCTGGTAGAGCAGACAGGGAGCGCTGGAGCACAGGGGAGCACGAGGGCTGGATTCAGACACAGGTGATGGTAAGATGTCTTCCAGAGGTCCTTGCAAGACTGAGAGTAGTGGTTCAGGCCGGGTCAGCAACATGGAGGCAAAACAGTGCAGAGGGATCAGACGGATGGATGGTCAGGTTCAGGCAGGGTCGTCAGCGGGCAGGTAGCGAGGTACAGAGGGATCAGTGGTCGTAGGCAAGCAGAGGTCGGTTCCGGCAGATAGCATGGATAATCAGGTCAAGCCGGGGTCACAGGAGCAGGAAGTGCACAGACGCAGGTCTCTCGGGAACACAGATTTGCTGTAGATCAAACAGCACCTGCTACAGGGTGCAGGAAGCTTAAATAGGCTGATCAGCGCCATTGGCGCATGGGCGCGCGTGAACGTGCACGGGCGCGTGCGGAACGGCCGGAAACAGCCATTTTCCTGGACAAAGGGTGAGGCTTACCAGGATAAAATGATGTTGCAAGAGCATCTTGCTTAGTCTCTAAGGCTTCTGTTGGCTGTTGCTTGAACTGTGGCTTGTCGCTGGCAGTCACCTTGTCGTTGACAGGAGGTAATGTTGTCTGTGTGAATACACTTGCTTTGTAGATTTGAAGAGGCTCAGGCTTGTGTGGGTTAGAGGTCTCTGTGTTAAGAGTCCAAACAGTAATGTTGATAGGTGGTACAGGAGAGGATTCTGTATCATTGCAAACACTATGGCTTAGCACATAGTCTCTGGTGCGTTCAATTGAATCTTCCACTTCTGCTGGAATAGAACAGTCCGAGTTAGTACTTTCTCCTATTGCTTGTTCTAGGACCTTTAGCTTTGCTAAGGCAGCTGCTTCCTCCCTTTCCACTTGCAGAATCTTTATTTGGGATTCCGCCTTTGCTTCACAAGCTTTGCTTTGAGCTTCTATCTCTGCTTGGTGAGCTTTGGTCTGGGCTTCTATTTCAACTTCCTTTCTGGCAAATAAGGTTCTCACTTTATTTTCATCCAGACTTGCATGGGCCTCTATTAGCTTGTGACTTAATGTTGAGCTTCTAGAGCGAGAAGATCTAGAAGAACGTGTTGTGAGCTTAGTAGATGAGGATTTATGAGATCTGGTCTCCTGCAGTTTAGTGATGCAGAGTTCTGCCTTATCCTTAACATCTTGCACTAAGAGATCTCTTTGTTGTTTTTAGTTCATTAGTCTTAGACAGTTCTACTAAAGAGCCCTCTATATTAGAGTCCTTTAAGAAAGCTGTGTATTTTGCAGACAGCCTGTCACGGACGATCGGGAGAAGATCACAAGTGCGCATGCGCGCACACATCAGAGCAAGGCAACGAACGTATGAACGCAACAGGCGGGTACGCAACGTCCAATAGGATTCCCTTGGGCACTATAAAGGACTGCTCATTCTGCTCCTTAGTTGCTGGATCGTCTTCAGCTCTCCTGAGTTCCTGACCTGTGTGTTCCTGTGTTCCTGCTCACCTCCTATTGTGACCCGGCTTGGCTCTTGGACTTCCTCTGATCTCTCCAGTGTTGACCCTTGGCTTGCTTCCCGGACTGCCTCCTGTGTGATAGCTGTGTTTGACCTTCAGCTTGTTTACTGGACTCTGCTATCTGCCTGATTCCCGGTTTTGACCCTTGGCCTGGCTTACGGATTTACCTCTCCACTCTCCACTCCTGATTGGCGGCCTGCATCCAGATCTGTTCCTGACTTTTCCAGTGTTGCCAGATCTTACCTGCCTGCACGCCTCATCTATACACCCGGTGACCCGTGCTTCTTTGCGCTCAGTACTCCGTGTTCCCATCCAGGGGGTACTCTGCATTCAGCCGCAAGGGGAGCCTCTCTCAGCACTTCAGCCTCGGATCAGGTACGTGATAGTACCATCCAGCCATGTCAGAGGCTGACAGAGACGGCTCTCCTTTGGATGCTCTATGCCAGCAGGTCACGGCCCTCACTCAGGCCGTACAGAGACTCCAGGATGGATACTTTCAGCTGGAAGGTCGTATGCAACATCTTTCGGTATCCTCTGCTCCTAGCAACCCCGGATCACCATCTACCAGTACAGCAAGTACCCCTTCAGCTCCTGACCGCTCAGCAACCACACCAGTCATGGTGATGACAGCTCCTGAACCCAGGGTACCCACGCCAGAGCGCTTTTCTGGAGATCGCAAGAAATTCAAGGCCTTCAAGAACGCCATCTTGCTGTACTTAGCCCTTCAGCCTAGAACTTTTGCTTCAGAGACTGTGAAAGTAGGTTTCATCATCTCCCTACTCAGTGATGAACCTCAGGCTTGGGCTCATCACCTACTTGAACAGAAGAGTCCGCTACTAAATTCCGTGGATGAGTTCTTTGGGGCCATGAGTCAACTCTATGATGACCCTCAACGTGCTGCCACAGCGGAAGCCACCCTGCTTAATCTTGTTCAGGGTAAACGTCCGGTGGAAGACTACACCGTAGACTTCTGTAAATTGGCTGCAGATACTAATTGGAATGAGGCTGCCCTCAAGTATCAGTACCGTTTGGGATTATCAGAGACTGTAAAAGATGAGCTGGCTCGAATTGATGCACCCGCTACCCTAGAAGGCCTAATCCAGTTAGCCATTAAGCTGGATAGACGCCTGAGGGAGCGACGGTCAGAACATCTCCGTACTTCTCCTCCTACCTGGATGCTACCCAGGGTTCCAGCTGCCCCTGCCGCACCACCCATTTCTTCTATGAGTGCATCATCAGAAGAGGAGCCCATGCGGTTAGGCCTGGTCCGGGGCCCTCTCTCGGCAGATGAAAGGCAACGCAGACGCAAGCACAGCCTATGTTTATACTGTGGGGGAACCAGTCATTATCTGCACAACTGTCCCATTCGGCCCAGTAAGTCGCGGCCTATTCCTGCTACGAACTTTCAAGTGGTTGGTCCCTCCATTTCTCACCTTAGTCTCCCTGTCTCTCTACAGGTGGCGGGAGAGGAGGTCCGGCTACTGGCCATCATTGATTCGGGAGCCTGCAGTTGTTTTCTGAATGAAACCCTGGCCAAGAGACTGTGCTTACCCCTACAGAAGAAGAAGACTCGCTTGCAGATCCACCTGGCGGATGGCTCTTTACCCTGCTCCGGGCCAGTTACGCAGGAGACCTTGCCCATTCACACTACCACGGACTCTGGTCATCGGGAGTACCTCCGCTTTGACCTAATTTGCTCCCCCATGTTTCCTATCATCCTAGGACTTCCATGGTTGCAAGCCCACAACCCTCAAGTGAATTGGGTGAATAAAGAAATTATTTTTGCTTCAAATTACTGTGTCCAGCATTGTTTGTCCTCAGCAAGCAACCCCACAACCTGCCTGACGCTACAAGCTCAGCTTAATGAACATTCTTAGGTTCCCTCAGTCTATCAAGAATTATCAGATGTGTTCGACAAGAAAGGGGCCGATACATTGCCCCCACACAGACCGTACGACTGCCCTATGGAACTGCTGCCTGGAGCTGAAATCCCCTTTGCTCGGATATTCCCTTTGTCGGAGAAGGAACTTGAGGCCCTACGGACTTACATAGACGAAAATCTGGAAAAAGGATTCATCCGCCCATCTTCTTCTCCTGCTGGAGCCGGCATCTTTTTTGTTGAGAAAAAGGATGGAACTCTGAGACCTTGTGTGGACTATAGAGACTTAAATAAAATCACGATTAAAAACCGCTACCCCCTGCCCTTGATTCCCGAACTCTTCCAACGTCTCAGGACTGCCAAAATTTTTTCAAAATTGGATTTAAGGGGTGCTTATAACCTCATCAGAATCCGAGCGGGGGATGAGTGGAAAACGGCTTTCAGAACCCGATTCGGACACTTCGAGTATTTAGTCATGCCTTTCGGGTTATGTAATGCACCAGCTACATTCCAACATCTGGTGAACGATATCTTCCGAGAATTTCTGGATCACTTTGTAATCGTTTACTTAGATGATATTCTCATCTTCTCTGCCACGCTGGAATTACACCGCACCCACGTGAAGAGAGCTTTGGTCACCCTCAGGAAGCATGGCCTATATGTTAAAGCGGAGAAGTGTGACTTCGAAAAGACCACTATACAATTTCTGGGCTTCGTGATCTCCACTGGGGGGATAGCAATGGACCCCCAAAAGGTGAAGGCAATCCTGGAATGGCCAGCTCCTGTTGATAAGAAGGGGGTTCAAAGACTTATTGGTTTTGCCAACTTTTATCAGCGATTTGTGAAGGGATTTTCAATCATCGTTGCACCAATTACTCAATTGACGCACAGGCAAGGACGTTTCCAGTGGTCCTCAGATGCCCAGAACGCCTTTGATAAACTTAAAGGGTTGTTCATCACAGCTCCTGTGTTACAACATCCAGACCCTGCACTTCCCTTTGTTTTAGAGGTGGATGCCTCTGAAGTGGCAACAGGAGCAATCTTGTCCCAACGTCAAGGACCCAAAGCCCTCCTTCACCCTATTGCCTTTGCCTCTCGCAAAATGAACCCTTCTGAAAAGAATTACGATGTGGGAGACCGAGAACTTCTGGCCATTAAATTTGCCTTAGAAGAATGGAGATATCTGTTAGAAGGAGCTAGCCATCCCATCATGATCTTTACGAATCATAAAAACTTGGAATATCTCAGGACTGCCAAGCGATTGAGGCCCCGACAAGCCCGTTGGGGTGCTTTTTTTCTCCAGGTTTAACTTTCATATTTCCTACAGACCGGGATCTAAGAAAGGCAAGGCAGATGCTTTGTCCAGGATGTTTCCAGAAACTCCTCAAGTTACAGAACCAGGGACAATTCTGTCAGCACAGAACTTTTTACTTATTCAACCTGATCTAATGACGGCCATCAAGCAAGCTTCTTAGCAGTGTGTGGAGCCCGAAGTACCATTGTTAAGAAAGCAGGAAGGACTATTATGGTTCCAAGATAAGATCTTTGTTCCTCAACAAATCAGATTACAAGTCCTCCGGACCTTTCATGACCACAAATTGGCAGGTCACTTTGGGATCCAAAAGACCCTCAAGTTAGTACAACGCTCCTTTTGGTGGCCTAAGATTTAGCAGGACTGTAGCGCATACATAAATTCCTGTACGGTGTGTCAACGGAATAAGGGTTCTCATTCCAAACCCTGGGGTCTGTTAAGACCATTGCCTATTCCTGATCAACCGTGGAAAGAGATCTCCATGGACTTTATTGTCGAATTACCTTCCTTGCAAGATTTCAACACCATCTTAGTAGTGGTAGATCGACTTTCTAAGATGGCACACTTCCTGCCCATGTGGGGCACACCATCCGCTTTGGACACGGCCAACATCTTCATCAAGGAAATTGTCAGACTTCATGGAATACCCAGCAGTATTGTGTCTGATCGAGGCGTCCAATTTACCTCCAGATTCTGGAAAGACTTATGCAAGATCTTGTCTATTGAAGTATGTCTCTCCTCTGCCTACCACCCTCAGAGCAACGGGCAGACGGAGAGAACCAATCAGACCCTGGAGCACTAACTCCGATGTTTCTGTACATTCTCTCAGGATGATTGAGTCTCATTACTTCCCTGTGCGGACTTTGCATATAATAACTCATTACACTCTGCCACGAACCAGTCTCCATTTTGGGCCAATTATGGGTTCCATCCGTCCTTTTTGCCCAACACAATCCCTGAGGCCTCGGTACCCGCAGTTCAAGATCGAATCGGATCTATACAGAGTAACTACCGTCAGCTTCAGGAAAGCATCCAGCAGGCTGAATATCTGTATAGGAAGAATCATGACAGGGGCAGAAGTGACAACCCGGCATTCAAGACAGGAGATAAAGTATGGTTATCCTCTCTGAACCTTCGGTTGGCATGCCCCTCACGGAAGCTTGGGCCCAAATTCATTGGGCCTTTTGAGGTAAAAAGGGCGATCAACCCAGTGGCCTTTGAGCTTGCCCTACCCAGTTCCTACAAGTTCCATCCGGTCTTTCACGCCTCCCTGCTAAAACCGGTGATTCCTAGTCCTTTTTCAGGAAGAGAGGAACAACCTCCACCACCAGTACTGGTCGAAGGAGAACCGGAATTTGAGGTCGAGAAGATCTTGGACTATAGGAGAAGAGGCAGACAAATACAATACCTTATCAAATGGAAAGGATACCCCCCGGAAGATAATTCTTGGGAACCATCCGGTAACATACAGGCCCCACGGCTAATACAGGCCTTTCACAGAAGCCATCCGGAAAGGTCAGCTAGTTTGGGCACCCGGAGGTTGCCCCTTGGGAGGGGGCACTGTCATGGGCGACGCATATGGGCCCATACACGTCAGCACGTTCCAGCACGAACGATCGCTCCGTTACGGACGATCGGGAGACGATCACAAGTGCGCATGCGCACACGCATCAGAGCAAGGCAACGAACGTACGGACGCAACAGGCGGGTACGCAACGTCCAATAGGATTCCCTTGGGCACTATAAAGGACTGCTCATTCTGCTCCTTAGTTGCTGGATCGTCTTCAGCTCTCCTGAGTTCCTGACCTGTGTGTTCCTGTGTTCCTGTTCACCTCCTATTGTGACCCAGCTTGGCTCTTGGACTTCCTCTGATCTCTCCAGTGTTGACCCTTGGCTTGCTTCCCGGACTGCCTCCTGTGTGATTCCTGTGTTTGACCTTCAGCTTGTTTACTGGACTCTGCTATCTGCCTGATTCCCGGTTTTGACCCTTGGCCTGGCTTACGGATTTACCTCTCCACTCTCCACTCCTGATTGGTTTGGCCCTTAGTCCGTCTATCGTCTCAGGTCATTTGTTCGACTTCCAGTTTGTGTCCTTAGTGTGTCCTCCGTCAGGCCCTTCGTTCGGTTCCCAGTTGTGACCTCTCTAGTCTCCTTCAGGTTCTCGGTTCGACCCAGTGTTATCCTCCACTTGTCCTTGTGTCCTTGTGTGTCCAGTCCTTGAGTCCTCTCGACTTCTGCTAGGTCGTTGATTCCTCGTCTTACTCGTCAGGAAATATCACGGGTTCCCTTAGGATAACCTGCAACGCATGGGCGGACAACGCAGGCATGCAAGCAACGGAACGAGACTACGCACACGCGTACGCGTGAACACTAGCAG
>BLSH010287064.1:543963-562665 GCA_018402905.1 Glandirana rugosa | reverse complement strand
GCAGACAAATGGTCAGACAGAGAGGACGCTCGAACAATATCTTTGCTGCTTTTCTTCATTCTCACAAGATGATTGGGCCTCTCTGCTGCCATTAGCCGAGTTTGCTTTTAATAATACCATCCATTCGGCCACGAAACAGTCTCCATTTCTGGCCAATTATGGCTTCCACCCAACCTTCATGCTAAACCACAACCTCGAAAGTGCAGTACCCGCATGAACAAGAAATTACCAAGTTCTGGGAAGAAAACCGCAAACTTCTTCAGGAAACCCTGGACCGGACCCAGGAGCATAACAAAGAGGTGTTTGATAAAGGAAGATGGGGAGAGTTTGACTTGCAGCCTGGGGAAAGAATCTGGCTTGCCGCAAAAAATCTGAAACTATCCTGCCCCTCCAAGAAGTTAGGACCGAGGTTTATTGGACCCTTCCCAGTGAAAAGGAAGATCAACAGGGTGGCCTATGACTTGGAGCTTCCGCCCTCTTTGTGTGTTCACCCAGTCTTTCACGTATCACTGCTGAAAACCGTGATTCAAAATCCTTTTCCCGGGCGGAAGACTAGCCCGCCGGGTCCAGTCCTGGTAGACGGCAAAGAGGAATTTGAATTGGAATCCATCCTGGACTGCAGGAAGAGGGGTAACAGCATCCAGTATTTGGTGAAATGGAAGGGTTAGGGCCCCGAAGAGAACTCCTGAGAGCCCGAAGCCAACATCCACACAGATGGACTTGTCCAATCTTTCAAGGAGAACAACCCTGCTAAGTTTGCCCGGAGGCTGCCCCTTGGGGGGGGGCAATGTCAAGAAACAACTGTTGCCCCTGGAATTCGCGTTGAGAGGCCTGTGTGTGTGCGTGCCTGTGCACGTTTGCGCGCACACATTAGCGCGCGCCTGTGCGTATGCGCACACGTGTGCACCGGCATTGGCGCTCAAACGGCCCATTTAAGCAGACAGCACCCTGCAGCCATGTCCATTCTACAGCATTTGTGCTTGTGTTCCTTAGCCATCTGATTACCTGTTCCTGTGACCCGGCTTGTCTTGACCCTGCTCTGATTTCTGCCTGCACCGACCTCGGCTTCCATGACCACTCTTCTGCCTGCTCCCTTGTACCTCCGCTGCCTGCCTGTTAACCAACTCTGCCTGTGCCCGACTACTCTCTGCCTGCTCCCTTGTACTGCACCGCCAGCCCATTGCTGACCCAGCCTGTACCACCACTCTACCAACTAGCACGAGACCGGAGGATCTACTTCAGTTTTCACCAGTGACCAGTTCAACCCTCATGCCATCCTCACTCCTGAACCTCCTGTCTGCTGTACCAGGCGTTCAGCAATCAGGGTTCGCAAGAGAGGTTACCCCTGCATAAGCCAGACTCCATCACTAGGTACATAACAGCGTCATATCCAGAGGTTGTCTTTGGGAAATAGACATATGAGTGCTGCCAGCATTGCTGCAGTGGTTGAAGGGGTTGGGTCAGCCTGTCAGTGCTTAGACCATACACTGCACACTGCATCAAATTGGTCTGCGTGGCGGTCATCCCAGAAGGAAACCACTTCTAAAGATGATGCACAAGAAAGCCTGCAAACAGTTTACTTTAGACAAGCAGACTAAAGACATGGATTACTGGAACCATGTCCTGTGGTCTGATGAGACCAAGATAAACTTATTTGGTTCAGATGGTGTCAAGCGTGTGTGGCGGCAACCAGGTGAGGAGTACAAAGACAAGTGTGTCTTGCCTACAGTCAAGCATGGTGTTGGGAGTTTCATAGTCTGGGGCTGCATGAGTGCTGCTGGCACTAAGGAGCTACAGCTCATTGAGGGAATGAATGCCAACATGTACTATGACATATTGATGCAGAGCATGATCCCCACCCTCCAAAGTCTGGGCCGCAGGGCAGTATTCCAGCATGATAACGACCCCGAACACACAAGACGACCACTGCCTTTCTAAAGAAGCTGAGGGTAAAGATGATGGACTGGCCAAGAATGTCTCCAGACCTAAACCCTATTGAGCATCTGTGGGGCATCTTCAAATGGAAGTTGGAGGAGTGCAAGGTCTCTAACATCCACCAGCTCCATGATGCCATCATAGAGGAGTGGTAGAGGACTCGAGTGGCAACCTGTGAAGCTCTGGGGAACTCCATGCCCAATATGATTAAGGCAGTGCTGGAAAATAATGGTGGCCACAAAAAAATATTGACACTTTGGGCCCATTTTGGACATTTTCACTTAGGGGTGTACTCACTTTTGTTGCCAGCGGTTTAGACATCAGTTGCTGTGTGTTGAGTTATTTTGAGGGGACAACACATTTACACTGTTATACAAGCTGTACACTCACTACTTTACATGTGAGAGGTGTACTCACTTTTGTGAGATACTGTAGCTTATACAGTAATAGGGATATTCATATAAGTCATGCAGGATCCTGGTGGATAATTTCTAGTTTGCATGTACATATTTACAGTTCCTTTTGACGATATAGTATCCAAATATTGATACAGATAAAACATTTAGGCAGTGGAGAGATAGCAGTGAGAGTTCAACACAGCCAAAACAGTCTGCAGGGACAGCTCTCAACAAGCATATAGGGAAAGCAAGGCATAGTATTGCTGGGTAAATATTCCCTGCATTAGTCAAAGTTTTGCTTATCAGCTTTCCTATTGCATTAATTTGCTTGATTCTATCAAAATCAGTAAGCCATGTCCTCTCTGCAGTATCAGTAAAAGGTATATGCCACTAGTAACAGATTTTGCAACTTGCTGACAGTTGGAAAGTCAAGCGCATATGCAGAGTGTTCATTAGTGTTAAGACAGAGAGAGGGAAGAAAGTCTATGAAGCAAGTGGAGTTTTGGGATATCACTCTGCCGCTAGTATATAACCACTTACTGCTTCGTCTTCCACATACTCTCTAACTTGATGATGCTCCTAAGAGGCCTGGGCAACTTGTGGCTGTAGGTTGCAGAATGATATTACACAGAATTCCTTAGTCCTTCGGTCCGTGAAACCGAGGTAGTGTCGTTGGTCTGCAAGCCTTCTGGCTGTTTTCGCCTTGCCTGAAGACGTATATTGGCATGGGGACACTCAGGCTTCACATCCGAGTGTGATGATGTCACTCCATTGATGTGTTTTGTCCACCAATCAGTGAACTTCTTCTGCAGAATAGTCTTCTGATGGGCAATGTGACAGGTTCTGTTTATTTGTGGTGTTGTGTGCAGTACACTAACATATAACGATCGGAAATGCACTGCTCCCTGGCTCTCCTCTCCTCAATGCAACTGTGTGTAAGGAGAGCTGTTAGCAGCCAGTTACCGGTCTTTGTTTACATTTGTGATCGGCTGTGATTGTAAACGGCCAGTCACGTGGTAAAGAGCCACTGGCATTGGCTCTTTACCACGATCGGTAATGTTCTGTGTCCAAGGGACATGCCGCACCACAGATTGCCGCGCTGTGTGCCAAGAGTGGGGAAACGTCATATGACATTGTCCCTGAACAAGAGCGGTCCTGCCCGTCCGTAATTTTACTAAACGGGAGCCGGTTTAAATATATGTATACTGATGGTAATCCAATGAATTTGTTTTTTATTGCGCTTTCCAGCACAGCTGATTGCACAAGGTGTGGAACTGAGTACATATATAGTCAGACATAGTTTAGCAACATAAACAACAAGGTCATAGAATTTCAGTTGTCTCAAGAATAGCGGTTTAGAACCATTCTCGTACCTTGCTGCAAATTACCTAACCCAGGTATGTCTGAGCCTCTTCACATAAAGTGATGCTGAAATGCAGTTTTATGTTTAGTTTCAATACAAAATCATGAAAAGATGCTCCAGGGTGAACAGATAAGGGCAAGTAGCAAAGGGGGATGTAAGAGTTTAGGGGAAGACGAAGAAAAAGGAAAAAGAATTCAGCTAAGAGTTAAGGGTCCAGATGCCATTGCAGAGGCCAAAGCACACCTTCAAACAGGAGAATATTTCTCTATATGGTGCAGTCTGATTGTCCTCTGGAATTATATATTTCAAGTTGGAGGTTTTGTAGCGCATTAATAATAAGAAACCGTGAGTTTACTCCACACCAGAAGTATGTTTCAGGGCTTTTTTCTGTCCACTGTTATTTAAAACAAAGCAAAAGTTCACACATGAATATCTTCCCACACAGGAGCATCTCTCCATTAATGCGAACAAAACAGAATTAATTTATTGGCCCTGGCCTTGTGCTTCGGTCCTCCTGACAAAAAGCACAGTCCCAGTGCTCGAGCTCAAAACGCTGTACCTCTGTCAGCTTGGCTTCTTATGCAGCAGATCCCTGCTGCTAAATTCTTCATAGGCGCGTGCCTTTGTCTGTCCTGTCCTGGACAGCATGCTGCAGACTTGCATCTCTCCCTGCTCCCAACACACACTGACCCGCGGGGGCTGGGGGTACTGATCTCTAACAATGTCTCTAACATAAGCCCAGCACACACCTGCACCACTAAAGTGCCTGTTCCCTGCAAAATCTGGCATAGACTGCCATTTTACACTGTAGCATGGTCTTGCCCTGCCACAATATGAATTGTAGTCCTGGGAGTACTGAAAATCATGCCAATAATACTGCATTTTACTGAATATAAACAGAGGGCTGCACTAGGCAAACTATAGGATGAATCCCTAAGTACCAACTTTAGGATGAATTGAGAGGGTTAATCTCAACGTGATGTAAAAAATTAAAATTAAAGAGATGTTGAGAAGCCTTCAGTCCCAATCTGTTAGGCCAGAATAATATAGAACCAGTCCTCTATCAAATTATTTGAATCTTGTAGATGAAATATCACCCAGAGTGCTGTATGAGAATTATGTGCAATCCACCACCAAATTATGGAAGGCTTACCAGACTGATATCTAAATGGCACCTGTGGCTTTTCCTCAGCCAGGGGTGTGTGATGAATCCCTTCAGAATCTCTGTGCCAGGATGTCTTACACCGTAACTCAAGACAGTAACTTGTCTTACACCGTAACTCAAGACAGTAGCGTGGTCAATCCATAAGCTTAGTTAGAGATACCAGAGAAAACCCAGGCAGCTGTAAGCACCCATATGAATGTCTAACAGATAGGTTAACCTGTATCAGTGTAACTGCTCTGGTAAATAAATCTCCTAAGAAAATAGGAATTACTGGTCAGATAAGGCTAGGGCTTCTCATGTTCTCCTCATCTCTTCACATGTGAGCTAGTTTACTGAATGTTTCCTCTTGTCTATTCAGGGCCATTGTCAGGCTTTACATTTCATTAATCTCGTTAACCACAGCTATCCACCGACTCTCCGGCGGTGGGTCTTGACTGTTCTACTTTAGCGGGATACAAATTTTAGCGGCATTGAGTGAATGAATCAGAAGGGATTTCTTGTATCTGCGCCTCGAGAGTGGAGTTAAATGAAGCAGACAGGTCTTGCGGTCTGTAAAGGAAACATCAGTCAGTTTAAAATCAAGCTCCAGATTAATTCCCAGAAGGGACATATACGTGGGCAGGACCGAAAATGCGTAACAAGGAGCTGTGGTCCCCTAGACCGCACCATCACAAGGGCGGAGACTGTAGAATAAATCTTGTGTAAAAGTGTCGGGAACTGGTACCACTGCTTAATAAATGTGTACCTGGACTTCTGAAATCTACTAGAAATGGATGAGTGGTGAGCAAAGAAAAAAATTCACACCCGCTGTTCCCTGGTGAAAGTTTGACCTAAGTTTCTCTCACACTTTTGTAAGAAAAGTGGTATATAACTGTCTAACAGCTTGGTCAGTAAGAACAAATTTGTTTTTGCTGACTATGTGCAGTGCTAGAATTTAAATTGGGATGGAAATTTGAATGGCTCACTTCTCTGGGTACATTGTACAACTATTTTTGTTGAATTCCTCAACTTTAAACATTCTGCCTTGATCTCTCTCTGATCTCATTACCTACAGTTTTACCATTTATATCTAATGGCTGTATCTTTGTGATATGCCCAACAAGAACAAACAACATTTAAACAGCTCATTTACCAAACAGTACTGCTCTGCTGAAGTCACAAAATCCACCAATTTACTCTGACTTTTTCTATTTAACCCGTTTTCACCCAGTATCTTTAATGTTCCCCTGCACAATGCCCCATGTTGGTTGATATGTCTATAAACACTCTCCCCCTTCAGAACTTCCAACCGACACTAAAACAGCCCATACATTAGTAATTATTTTCCCTTTAACCAGTGGCTTGACCGAAAAACAAATTACTTGATTCCCCGATCCACACATTTGAGGCGGATGGGGGAATCCTCCCTGCTGGGCCTCTGTATTCTGACAACGGGGAGGCTTCCCCAGCGTCAGAATACACTGATCAGCGCTGACGGCCTTAGCTGGGGGTGTGCATTGTGTGGCAAAAATCCAGTCGGCAGATCAACTATACTATCATGTACCTTGCCCATACATAAATCAAAATTTGACCAGTCTCTGCTAACCTGGTTGAAGTTCAGTCCCCACTGACCCTCAGGAACCAATCAGCATGATTCCTGATCATCTGTACATGATGTCGGCTATGACCTAGTGGTCAGATGCAAGCTGAAAGCTTCACTACATAAAAAAATGAAAGCCTTAAGATTGTGAATGAACACTGCCACCTTCCAGCAGAAATGCTCAGCTACAGTGCTACATATACTGTATAGGAGATGGAGCATGTACCATATGTAAATGTGATTGGTATCTAGTGCTGCTCCTCCCTTTCCCAGTCTGATGCTTACAGTAGTATTAAAAGCATTCTTTTTTTATAATGAATACATAACTGCATTAGTTAAAGGTGCCTTCATTAAACATTTGCTGTGCTTTCCGTCTTGTGAAACTGCAGAGACAGTTATTCATTCTGTGTGAATGGATGCAACATTCAATTTAATTAGAATATTTTCCAACCAGGTCAAATATGTGAATCAATAAAATATGGCATTAAGGATTTTGCCCCTATTTGACAAGGACACATAGCAATGTGTTTTTTTTTTGTTTTTTTTTAATTCACCCCTATGTTTTTATCTGCCTAGATTTCAACTTTTCATGTATCATTTTCATATTTGGCCCTTTTTTTTTCTAGACACGTTCCCCTAACACATTTTATTTTTTTTATTTTAGTACTCACTTTACCAAGCCATTTGTCGGTAGAGTGTTGAATCAAGTCTTATTATTTCACCAAAGCTATACAAACTTACAAATTTATCAGTTACATGCTGGAAACAGCCTGGCTATCTCATACATGGATTCCTTGCAAGTTAGTGGCTGGCCTAAATTTTTAAATCTGTTAAACATACATTACAGAGCATTCCCAATACATTTTGCTGAACAGATGAGCGGATTCTGAAAAGAGGTAAGCTACACCAGGCAGTACGATGCAGAAGTCATTATTTTATTTTTATAGTGTTAGACACACTGAAACTGACACAACTGATTAGTGCAGGAAGAGTATTATGCGATTCCTTTATAAGTTGGGAGCTAATCCATCAGCAGCACATCAGCTCTGTCACTAGGGCCAGATTGTATTACTTGTCCTGCGTCTCTGGGAATTTGATGAAAAGCCTTGAACGTACTCTGCTTGTACTCTGTCAGATATAAGGACCAAGATGTGGCTCAGTTTACGTGCACTGCCGAAGCATTGCTTGATTATTTCCTGTGTTTGATCACAGTAGGGTGCCACAGCATTCATCTTGCAAAAAGCTGTCTGCTATTTATGAGTTAATAAACGCCAATGAAATTTCTGCACAGATAGAAATTATTAGGCTCATTAGGAGGATCTTGTACTCTCAGGTCTCCCTATATCTTTCTCTCTATCTTTCACTTTAGAAATACAGAAGAGTGATGGCAGAAAAAGACCAAGTGGTCCATCAAGTCTACCCCTTTCTTTCTGTCTTTCTTTTTGTTTTACATTTTTTTTTAACCTTTTTGTCAGAGCATAGATCTGTGTTTGTCCCAAGCATATTTAAATTGACTTACTGTTGACTGACTAAATACTTTTGCTGGAAGTCAACTACTCTTTTGGTAAAATAAAACTTTCCAAAGTTAGTTTTGACTTTCTGCCTGCTACTAAAGGTCATGCCCCCATGTTCTTGAAAGCTTCAAATTGAAAATACTGCCCTCTTTGAACACCTTATTCACACCCCTAATGTATTTATTGGTTTTAATCATGTCCCTTCTTTTCTTTGTTTGCCTAAAGTGTATTTAAACCCAAATGCAAACATTGATAGTATTGCAGCTTTCTGATCTTTAGATGGTGGCTGCATTCATTTTCCTTTTTTTTTTTTTTCACATTTTTCTTTTATTTTTACCTGGTAATCCTGCCATTAACAGACTTCCTATCCTAAGATGACAACTGTACTGAGCAGCATTGTCACCCTAGGGCAGAGACCGTTAGGACTAAATAACACCTCTCTCTCTTTTCCATAACAAGGAGCAGCGTTTTGTAGTTCATAGATAACGGGGTAGATAATATTATGAGCTCACTTTTTGAAAATTGAGATTTAGAAGATGTTTGACATATTTACTACAATGTCAGTTACTAAACTAGTTATGTGCAAAGAAACCAAAAAAGGATGAGCTGAGGAGTAGTGAGATAGATTTGGGCATTTTCATCTTAGAGATGGTTTTTAATATTGTGGAAATTTATCAACTGGCATCTTAGACAACTAACATTTAATTGAACTGAAATCTAAATCGCATTATATATATAATTTTTTTAGCACATTAGACCTCTGTGGTTTTACACTCACAGCTGGCCAATAAACTATATAAGAGGGTGGTGGTGTTTATATATTTGTCTTTGTCTCTGTTTCTATGCGGCTTTTTTGATTTAGGCATTGTTGTATTTGGTCTCAATAGTTACTGACATGCACAGTTGGGAAGGCATTTGAGTCTTTAAATTGAGGATGTGACATTAACTATTATGCTCCTGTTGCCCTGATGTTCTCTGCCAAGAAAACTCGTTGGGTGGGGCTTAATTAGTGATGACACCCCGCACCTCTGCAGGTGCAGCACTCTCTCTTTGCTTGGGTTTACCATTTTCTTGTAAGTACCTGTCTTATGGAAATAAATGTTTACATGTGGTGGGTGGTTTAACGCTATGTCTGCCTCTGTTCTTCTTTAATATTTGTGAGGATTATATCATACTGGTGATTTGGTGATTTATATATAAAGTGGACCTGATGCCTGGGCACCGGGACCTGCAACAATTAAGAGCTCCTGTTGTGGCTCATTTTATTAAGTTCAAATGAACTCTTTATAAACTGAGAGATCAGTTTATTCCAGTAAGAGTCTTTGGAGTGCTTGGTGAAAGGAGTGGAAGGTGTATATTTATTCACAGGCTGTTAATCTCTTGGAAGACGTTAATTATTCACTATCATTTTTTTTTGCCACACTACTTGACACTTCTGTTTGGACTCATATGGTACATGTTTTAGAATATGTCACACACTGGTTATGGTATGATATGTGAATGTGGTGTTATTACTATATATCAATCTAAACAACATGTTTTCGCTTGGCTCTGGTTATTGTATTTGCAGAAAAATTAAAGTATAACTTGGGGGCAAGGCTTTTTTTTCATTTTGGATGGAGTAAGTTAGATTATAACCCCTGTCCATTCGTTTTTCCTGCCATCAGATTTTTCTTCACTTCCTGTTCTATGGCCATAACAAGCAGTAAGAGGAAATGCCTCCAAAGTGAGGGAATCTGGGGGTGTCACCAAAACTAGTGTCCCCATCAGAAGATTGCCCCTTTATTACTGTTCTGTTGTCAACCCAAAATTCACAATTTCTTTTACTTTCATTTGCGATTATAACAGTAAACAGGACAAATAGAGAGGTTGAATCTCCCTAAAAGGGGCACAGACAGCAATAAAAGCCTGACATGGGTTCTAATCTCTCTCCACGCTATCCAAAACTAAAATAGAAAGGTCTGCCTTTACTTACACTTTAAAGTTCCACTGTGTTAGTGTATAGTGCAGAGACAGCAGGTGAAATAGAAAAAAAAATATTTTACTTTTACAACATCCTAAAATAACAGAGTAAAATATCAAATACTGTATGTAGATATTATCATTTATACAGTAGTTTTTTAAAGAAGTGTCAACAATAGCATGCCCACTCAAACTCAATTAATGAGAAGATGTACTAGAAGTCATGGGATTACTGACACCAGTCAGGAGTTTTTTTTTTTAGGAGCTAAAAACTGAATGCTGAAGCTCCGGCTTGTACTATTTTGTGTTGACAAGCTTTACACATGACATATTCCTGCATACAGTATGTAATATCTATTGTTTTGCCCAAGATCAACTTTGCAGGGTAAATACATTGATCAAGTAGTTTCTAATCATTACCCACCCAGTGTATGCTTTTGTATATTTAATATATGCATATCAGTTACATTCTGGGTGTCATTAAATGGTCTTTAACATTACTGATAGAAATTTCACAAAACTTCAGCCACCTCTATTATTTTCCAAGAGACCGTAGTAGAAGTAGGTAGCTGATGAGCCAGGGGTTGATGCTGTTGGAAGGACAACAGAATGTAATGTAAAGTTGCTTATACATAATGTGATCATATGCTGTATGCATTATACGTATCTATGCCGCAGGGAGCACTGTTGTATTATGGTGTATAGTTCATGTATTCTGTGGTATGGCAGGATGTATAGTCTATCTATGTCCAGTTGCATGCTCCTTGTTTCTGTTTCCTGTCTCCATGATGTAAATTCCCATTTTTGAAAACAACCAGGGATGTATAAAGCTTACGCAATCAGAAAGGGTCAATCCTAGGACAAACACATCAACGTCAAATATCACCTACTGAGGGACAATCAAGAGCAAGATGTTATTGACATTCAATACTGCCCCTCAGAGGAGATGACTGCTGATGCATTCACCAAGTCTTTGTTGAAGGAACGTCAAAGTTATATCCAGAAGAAGCTGAACATAATTTGACAAAGCGCCTGCTGTTGAGAAGGGGTATTGGAAGGACAACATCATGTAATGTAAAGTTGCTTATACAGTAGCTCACAAAAGTGAGTACACCCCTAACATTTTTGTAAATATTTTATATCTTTTCATGTGACAACGCTGAAGTAATTACACTTTGCTACAATGTAAAGTAGTGAGTGTACAGCTTGTAGAACAGTGTAAATTAGCTGTCCCCTCAAAATAACGCAACACACAGCCATTAATGTCTAAACCACTGGCAACAAAATTGAGTACACCCCTAAGTGAAAATGTCCAAATTGGGCCCAAAGTATCAATATTTTGCCTTAACCCTCTTGGGCATGGAGTTCACCAGAGCTTCACAGGTTGCCACTGGAGTCTTCTTCCACTTCTCCATGATGACATCACAGAGCTGGTGGATGTTAGAGACCTTGTGCTCCTCCAGCTCCCGATTGAGGATGCCCCACAGATGCTCAATAGGGTTTAGGTCTGGAAACATGCTTGTCCAGTCCATCACCTTTACCCTCAGCTTCTTTAGCAAGGCAATGGTAGTCATGGAGGTGTGGTTTTAGGTCGTTATCATGTTGGAATACTGCCCTGTGGGCCAGTCTCTGAAGGGAGGGGATCATGTTCTGCTTCAGTACATGTTGGCATTCATGGTTCTCTCAATGAACTGTAGCTCCCCAGTGCTGGCAGCACTCATGCAGCCCCACCACCATGCTTGACTGTAGGCAAGACACACTTGTATTTGTACTCCTCACCTGGTTGCCACCACACACGCTTGACACCATCTGAACCAAATAAGTTTACCACCATATTCTGTGGTATGGCAGGATGTATGGTCTATGTCCTGTGCAGTTATATGCTCATTGTTCCTGTTTCCTGTCTCCATGATGTAAAGACATGTTCTGCTATTTCTCCTGTGATGTTATGTGAGACACAGTAGCGGATGGGTGCTATTTATCGCCCTGCATACATTCATATTGAAGGGACCAAGGTAGAATCTGGTCCAGGTGTTACCAGCCACCTTGGCAGGGCTGGTTCCGGCCTGGAGTTTCTGGTCCACCCAAACCCCTCTCCAGCTGGATATAATGGCCAGGAAGAAATCTCACAGGAGCTCACCCTGGGTCTCAGTGTGATAAACTGAGGGAGCGAAGAGCTGGACTGTGGTTGCTCTAAAGCCTGAAAAAAAGGAAAGGTTCGCATTTTGTGTGCAAGCCCTGACATCGTATAGAGAGGGCCCATGTTCTGTATTCGTTTACTGCCAGACGGCAAGGTTTTGTTTACTGTTTTGTTTTATGATTTGAAACCTTTTGTAACCAACGATGGACACCCGCCAGACTTTTAAGAAAAGTTGGTCGTCCCGCTACCTTTTTCCCAGGGTGGGTGAACCACAAGAGCTAGTCTCTCACACGTGGTGGAGAATGCAGGCATATTTCCAGCATGGAGGAAATATTAAAAGCCCTCCTGCAAGAACAATGACTTTTAGCATCGTTTCTGACAGGTGAGCCCCAAAAGGCCTATTTTGATTTGGAACCCGATGAGGCCCAGGGCTATGAATCTCTAAAAAACCTCAACGGGTGCATCAGTTGACCTGCCGCATGGACCAGCTTGATCTGTTCTGCCCCTTGTCAGGGAGCATATGGAGCGAGCCCAGGAAGCCCAGAGGAGGGTTTATAATTGGGGTGCCAAGACCCAAACTTTCAACCCCGGGGACAGAGTGCTGGTACTAGTCCCCACTGTTGAAAGTAAATTTCTAGCAAAATGGCAGGGTCCCTTTGAGATTATGGAAAGAGTAGGGGAGGTAAACTGTAAGGTTTACCAGCCAGGGAAAAGGAAGCCAGAGCAAATCTACCATTTTAATCTCCTAAAATCGTGGAAGGACAGAGACGTTCTTGGCCGTGCCTGCCCTCAAAGGGACAGGGTACCAATGACCCCGGACGTCCCCATGACAGAAACCTTGTCAGTGGCTCAGTAAAATGACGTTAAAGAGTTCCTAAGTAAAAATAGAAACTTCCTCTCCCCTTTACCCGGACTGTCTTCAGTGATCCAACATGGCATAGTTACAGAACCAAGGGTCATCGTAAATGTAAAACCCTACCGAATACCTAAGGCTAGACGGGAGGCAGTGGCAAAGGAGATAAAAACCATGTTGGAGTTGGACGTGATAGAGTAATAATAATGCCTGGTCGAGTCCCATAGCGCTGGTCCCAAAACCCGATGGCACTATCAGGTTCTGTAATGATTTCAGAAAGCTGAATAACATGTCAAAATTTGACACATACCCAATGCCGCGCATTGACGAACTTGTGGAAAGGTTGGGAAGTGCCCGGTACATAACAACTCTAGATCTAACTAAGGGCTACTGGCAGATCCCCCTAACAGAGTCAGCAAAGGAAAAAATGGCCTTCTCTACTCCCGAGGGGTCCTTCCAGTACAAGCGAATGGGCTGCATGGGGCCCCAGCGTCATTCCAGAGAATGATGGACACAACGTTGATGCCACATTGGCCCTATGCAGCTGCCTATCTGTATGATGTGGTCATCCACAGCTCAGATTGGGAATCGCACCTGCCCCGAGGACAAGCAGTGGTAGATTCTCTTAGGGTAGCAGGTCTAACAGCCAACCCCAAAAAGTGTGCCATAGGCCTGGAGGAAGCCAAGTAGCTTGGGTATGGGTCGGCGACTGATCAAGGCCCAGACCAACAAAATTGAGGCAATTCAAAAATGGCCCCAACCGATAAACAAAGAACAGGTTTGTGCCTTCCTGGGGATTACACAGTATTACAGGCGTTTCATACCCAACTTTGCCACCATTGGGGTCCCTCTGACTGACCTGACAAAGGGTAGGGGGTCGGGCATGGTTAAATGGAATCCTGAAGCGGATAAAGCATTCCAGAAGTTGAAGCAGGCCCTTTGTGTGCAGCCGGTGCCCGTGACCCCAGACTTCACAAAAGAGTTGCTGTACAGACACCTCTGGGGTGGGACTGGGTTGCCATACTGTCCCAGATCAGAGACGGCGAGGAGCACCTGGTCGTATACTTAAGCAGGAAGCTTAACAGGCATGAGAGGAATTATGCCATAGTGGAGAAGGAGTGCCTAGCTGTCAAGTGGGCCTTAGAGGCCCTGAAGTACTACCTGCTGGGAAGGTAATTTAGGCTAGTCACCGACCATGCCCCCTTGAAGTGGATGTTTAACAACAGAGAGAAAAATAGCTGGTTGACTAGGTGGTTCCTGGCCCTACAGCCATTTAAGTTCACAGTGGAACAGGCTTCAGAATAATGCTGATGGCTTTTTTCCGGGCCCACTACATGGTCGGGACAGTTGAGCAGAGGGGAGGATATGTGACGTTATGCGACGCACAATATTGGATGGGCGCTGTTTGTTGCCCAGCATACGGTCATATTGAGGGGACCCAGATGGAATCCGGTCCAGGTGTTACCAGCCACCTTGGCAGGGCTGGTTCCGGCCCGGAGTTTCTGGTCTGCCCAAACTCCTCTCCAGCTGGATATAACGACCAGGAAGAGATCTCACAGAAGCTCACCCTGGGTCTAGGTGTGCTAAACTGAGGGAGCTAAGAGCTGGACTGTGGTAGCTCTAAAGACTGAAAAAAGGAAAGGTTTGCATTTTGTTTGTTTAGAGGTGTCAGGGACAAGCCCTGACATCGTATAGAGAGGGCTCCTGTTCTGTATTAGTTTACTGCCAGACGGCAAGGTTTTGTTTACCGTTTTGTTTTATGATTTGTAGCTTTTTGTAAATAAAGCTGGCCACCCGCCAGACTTTTAAGAAAAGTTGGCTGTCCCACTACCTTTTTCCCAGGATGGTGAACCACAAGAGCTAGTCTCCCACACCCCCTAAAAGCAAAACTATTGCTGCAAATAAGGCGCTTCCAGTACATAATTTCAATACCCTGCTAACAGATGCAAGAAACTTGTTCTTGACACCATTAGGGGCATTTCTAGTGTGAAGCTTGTCACTATGCCACATACTATGACACAAATGACTATGTCAGTCTTTTTTTTTTTTTAATACTTTTTATTTATTTTCAAATTTAGAATACATACAAACAGTCCGCCATTTGCGGAAATCCCAATCGGGAAACATAACACTATGTCAGTCTTAAGCTCTGTGACAGTCCTCTTTGTCTTCACAAATTCTTTTTATTGTGACAAGGTAAATTTTCTCTAGCCACGTGTCACAACTTGTATGTGCTCCACATTTACATAACCCATTTTAAAACAATATAGGGTGGATTTGCTAAAACTGGAGGGTGCAAAATCTGGTGCAGCTGTGCATGGTAGCCAATCAGCTTCTAATGTCAGCTTGTTCAATTAAAATATTTAACTTCAATGGCTTCACACAGAGCAGCCCAGATCCTCCTCTTATCTGGTGCCCCACCAGCTCTCCTGGCCCTTGCTATGGGGGCACCCAAGCCCAGTCACAGCTCTGTGTGTCCATTCAGACACAGAGCCCTTGCCCCACCCCCTCTCTCTTCTGATTGGCTAACTGACTTTGATTGACAGCCACGGGAGCCAATGACACTGCTGCTGTGTCTCAGCCAATCAGGAAGAGAGTCCTGGACAGCTAAGACACTTGTGGACATCGCAAGATAGATCGGGCTCAGGTAAGTAATTAGGGGGTGCTGGGGAGGCTGCTACACACAGAAGGTTTTTTTTTAACTTAAGGCATAGAATGCCTAAAGATAAAAACTTTCTGCCTTTACATGATCATGAGAAAAGTGGGGGATCAGCCCACAACTACACGGGAGGAGCTTGTGATTGATCTCAAGGCAGTTGGGACCACAGTCACCAATAGACCATTGGTAGCACAATACACTGCCATGTATTAAAAATCCTGCAGTGCCTGCAAGGTCCCCCTCTTCAAGAAGGCACATGTACAGGCCCATCTGAAGTTTGCCAATGAACATCTAAATGATTCAGAGAATGATTAGGATAAATTGCTGTGGTGAGATGAGACCAAAATTGAGCTCTTTGGCATTAAATCGACTCACTGTGTTTTGGAGGAAGAAAAATGCTAACTATGACCCTAAGAACACCATCCCTACTGTCAAGCACAGAGATTAAACCATTATGCTTTGGGGCTGTTTCTCTGTTAACCACTTCAGCCCCGGAAGGATTTCACACTTTAGGACCAGAGCACTTTTTGCGATTCGGCACTGCGTCGTTGTACCCAAACAAAATTTGCGTCCTTTTTTCCCACAAATAGAGCTTTCTTTTAATGGTATTTGATCCCATCTGCCTCATTTCTGATCGCCGCTATAAACAAGAGAGGAGTGACAACTTTGCAAAAAAATGCCAAGTTTCTTACTTTTTGCTAAAATACAAATCCAAAAAAAAAAATAAAAAAAACATTTTTTTCCATCTGTTTTGGCTGATTTATATTCCTCATATTTTTTGTAAAAAAAATTGCAATCGGCGTTTATTGATTGGTTTGCGCAAAAGTTGCCACGTTTACGGATGATGAGAATTCATTTCTGGGGTTTTTATTTTTTTTTACTAGTAATGGCGGCGATCTGCGATTTTTTTTTTTATTTTTATTTTTTTTTAGCGGTACTGCGATATTGGGACTGACATGTCAGACCATTTTGACACTTTTTTGGGACCACTGGCAATTATACAGCGAGCAGTGCTATAAAAATGCACTGATTACTGTGTAAATGCCATTGGCAGTGAAGCGGTTAACCTGCAGGGGGCACTCTAAGGGTTAACTGTGTTCCCTGGGCGTGTTCTAACTGTGTGTGGGCTGCCCTGGCTGGGGAAAGGGGATGATCACGGCTTCCATATTGAGGAAGCCTGTGATCACCGCCCTTCCCCCTCTAACAGAACGGAGATCCGTGTTTACCTACAAGGACCTCCGTTCTTTCAGTGCTGGGAAGCCATTGTGGGTAGCTGGCGGCGATCGAGTCTGCCCTACCCGCTCCCTGCCCCCCCCAAACACAGTGAGCGCACGCGCGCCTGCGGCGGTGCACGCGCACTCACAATGCTAATTATCGCGGCCGCCATCCTGTGACGGCATTTCGCAATAACGCTTGCCGCTGTCACGCTGCGGCGGGCGGTCGGCAAGTGGTTAAAGATACAGGCTCACTTTGCCGCATTGAGGGGCCACGTATTGTAAAATCTTGGATGAGAACTTTCTTCCCTCAGCCAGAACACTGAAGGTGAATGGGTCTTCCAGCGTGACAATGACCCAAAACACGCTGCCAAGGCAACAAAGAAGAAGCACATTAAAGTCATGAAGTGGCACCTATCAGTCTCCAGAACTTAATCCTATAGAAAATTTATGGAGGGAGCTGAGGCTTTGAGTTGCCAAGCGGCAGCCAAAAAGCTCTAAGGATTTAGAGAAGATCTATAAAGAACAGTAGACCAAAATCCCTCCTGAAATGTGTGCAAACCTGGTAACCAACTACATAAAAAGTCTTACCTCTATGCTTGTCAACATGGGTTTCTCCACCAAGTACTAAATATTGTTTTGTTTGGGGATCAAATACTGGGTTCACACCTGTACGAATTTCCCTGCATTAAATTTGCATAGCATGAGATTGTGACCGGTTCACGCCGCAGCAGGTCCGGTGCGGCTTGCACAAAGATGCTGTGCGTCTTTTGGTCCATTTCAGGTCCGAATTCAGCCCAAAATTCAGGCTGAAATCAGACCTGAAACTGTGAACCATCATGCACCGGACCCCTGCTGGGTGCCTCTGCAGGTTCCAGTGTGAATCCAGCCTAATGCTTAATTTTACTCACTGATCTGCAACTCAATTTATAACATTTGTATCATGTCTTTTTTTTTCTGGATTTTTGTTAATATTCTGTCTCCATCATTTAAAATACGTCAAATGGAATGAGTTTGCGCTGTCTAAAACACATGTGTCATAATCGATCAGCGGCGTGCACCATTTGTTGATTACCAAATGAAGTCCAATACTAAAGTCCTTGTGCCGCGCTAAAATTTTCAGTGATTAAACAAACATAGTCTCTTGGTTTCTATTATGGGAAAGACCGACACCAGTTAGTTTGTGATGAAGGAAGACACACTACACCCTGTGCTCTCTCAATCTTCTTACCAGATAGCAGGGAATCATGAGCCTGTTTAGTCACATTATCCAGGTATATGAAAAATGACAGCCACCCTGCAGCGATCGTTCTCACAACCAAGGTTCACTGAACAATTGTACCAACGGATAAAAGATAACAGAGGGAGCACAGATAGTGAAGCCCGTATAAGAAAGTTTAATGATTAAAGGGAATTGCACTTCCAAGCTTCCAAAGGGTTTCACAGCATATAGTGTCATCACAAAAAACAATCCACACATAGGAGACATGAACGTGCCTGCTTGTAGCTGTACCACCTGACCGGTTTCGCTCCAATGAGCTTAGTCAGCTTTGGAAGCTTGTAAGTGCAATTCCTGAGCTGCTAGTTTTTTAAATCTGTAGTTAAAGCATGCACTTACCTTCTGTTTTAACAGACCGCCCGCTGTGGTTTGACGGCGGCAACTTGGTTAATTATCGCAAACCACGTCACACGCCAGAGGCGTGCTCACTGTGTTCCGGGGGGGCCAGGGAGCTGGTAGGGTGGACTCGATCTCCGCCGGCTACCCGCGATGCCCCCCCCCGCAGTTAGAGAACATTGGTTCAACGGCGGCAGTTTGGTGTCGCCCGCCAGACAATTTTGTCTTCCATTCACGTACGAAATTGATGTCTAAATTTTTTGATCGTCGAGTCCTTAACGTGAATGTTCGAAGGTTTCGACTGA
>BLSH010287064.1:518005-543953 GCA_018402905.1 Glandirana rugosa | reverse complement strand
GATGCCCCCCCCCCCCCCCGCAGTGAGAGAACAGAGGTCCGTGTATGTAAACACAAACCTCAGTTCTGACAGAGGGGGAATGGATGTGATCACAGGCTCCTGTATATGGGAGCCATAATCGCTCCCCTCTCCCTGCCAGCCCAGCCCCCATACAGTTAGAACACACTGAGGGAACACAGTTAACCCTTAGAGCGCCCCCTCCAGGTTAATCCCTTCACTGCCAATGGCATTTACACAGTAATCAATGCATTTTCATAGCATTGATCGCTGTATAAATGCCAATGGTCCCAAAAAAGTGTCAAAATGGTCCAACATGTCCGCTGCAATATCGCAGTCCCGATAATCGCAGATCGCCGCCATTACTAGTAAAATTTTAAAAAAAAATGAATTCTCCTCATTCGTAAATGCGGCCAAAACCGATGAAAAAAAAAATATTTTTTTTTTGGATATGTATTTTAGCAGCAAGTAAAAAATATATATATATTTTTTTTTTTGCAAAATTGTTGCTCTTCTTTTGTTTATAGTGGTGAAATAACACAGAGGGGATCAAATACCACCCAAAGAAACCTCTATTTGTGGGAAAAAAAGGATGCAAATTTTGTTTGGGTACAACGTCGCATGACCGTGCAATTGTCAGTTAAAGCGACGCAGTGCCGAATCGCAAAAAGTGATCTGGTCCTAAACTGGGAAATCCTTCCGGGGCTGAAGTGGTTAAAGAGGTAGTGAGCTCCACTTTGTCACTTTTACCTACAGGTAAACATATGATAAAGCTTACCTGTAGGTAAAATGGCTGCACCGCTTAGGAGATATTCACATGTTCTGCATCTAGTGACATCACTGGCGCCTACGCGCCACGCTCTGAATGGACAGCATACTTGAATGTGCCGTCTATTGAGAGTGCTGCGCCACTACCATGACTCCCACATACATGTGCTGGAGTGACACCATCGCAGCTCGGCCATTCAAGCTGTCGGAGCCCGCAAACCCAGAAGGAAGACCAGGTGAAGATGGAAGCCCTGCACGCCACAGGAGGGATTTGTTTTAAAGTAAGTCTTTCATGATGTGTTAGTATGCAATGCATACTAGCACAATATGACATTAACTTGCACGGGTCTGTATTATTTATTTATTTATTTTACTATCACTTAAAGAAGACTGTACTGTGATTTACACTGATCTGGTTGGCAGGTCTTTGGTACATTTTAGCCCACACTGGTTGTATTGTCAAATTAATAAAATTAGTGCACCTAATGGTGTAGTATCTATATGCTTTATATATATATATATATATATATATATATACTTTTTTTTTATTATTATTATATTTTGAATTTGAATTGTAAAGACTGTTGGTTTATTTGTATAAAATGCTTACTTTCTATCTTTCATTTTTGTAATGTGTCCCCAACATGCTTTATTTTCCTTCTTCAAAAACTGTGTAAATAGATGCATTTTTGTATCTTTTATCTTATTTAATTTACTTGCTGCTTTCCATAAATTGACAGAATTACTGCCCACAATGCATAATTAAAATAGGCATGTATCCATTAAGTGTTCTGCACAGCAGAGCAGTCTTAGACACAGCGGATAAGAGTTATATCATCTGTTACAGGTCACAAGGTTCCAGTGAGTTACTGGCGGTATCCCATTAAACCACATGGACATCAATGTGCCCTGCTTTTATTTTTCAATTTTCCTATCATCAGAGCCGTTTGTCTTCATATAAAAGATTTGTATTTAACAATCCATAAAGCAACTTCAAAGAAAAATAAACCAGCAACAGGCCATTAGGAGAGATAATGGAACTTGCTAGGAATACTGCTAATCAGAGATCATGTAGCACCAAGAAACTGACAATGATCTGCACTAATATATAAAACCCCCACACTGTGTGTTGTTTATACATGTGACTGAGGGGGCTATATAAGTGTGTTATTTATATCTGACATTTCCTTTATTTTTGTAATTACTGCAGTGTTGCATCTGAATTGTTGACAAATTTAAGAGCTTAATTTTTCTGTCATGCCATTGCATTTTTTTTGTATTGTGAACTTGTCATTATGTTTGTTTCCTGTCACAGCAAAGGTTTCTGTTTAGTTCTGAAAGCTGCTATTGTTTGGCAATTCCCAAGTCCAGGTGTCCATTATATATTCTGCTCTGCCTGATTCTAGGTGGGGTAGTGGAACACTATAAATACGATTGGTAACCGAAACAACCTATGTACCGCTGTAATACCTTCTTCATTTTGCTGTTATTAACAGGCATTTATTAACACTAGCAAAAGTGTGCCCATTCCAGAAAGGACAAGGTCGGGTATATTACAAATAATCCTGAATAACTAAAACAATGAAAATAGTATGGCTTGAATGTCCCCCCAAACCATTGTCGGTCTGATCAGTAAGTGAATAGACTGGTGCAAGACAGACTGGATCAGCTTTTAAGGCTCTAGCAGACTTCAACAAAATGGTGGCCGTCTGCACACAGACAACTCCCTGTTGCTTAAATGTAAATGAGATGGGTAAAAGATGGCTTCAACTCCTGTTCTCCATCTGTGAACTTCTCAGATGCATTTCACCCTTTTCAGGACCTAATCAAAGAGGCTTCTATCATTTATGTCCGAAAAGGGCAAATCACATCTGAAGAGTTCTCTACAGGTGGAAAACAGGAGCTGAAGCCATCTTTTACCCATCTCATTCATATTTTTGCAACAGAGAATCAGTGGCTCTGGGCAAACTGTCACCATTTCGTTCATATAATGAAGAACTGTTTTAGTTGGTAGGATGTGCAGAAGGTATGAGAATATGAAATATGTGCAAGTGAGGGGTGCTAACAATGACATGCCAATGACAATGACATGACCACAATCTATATGTGCAAGATAGGTGTACAGAGGGTATGGCAGTGGGCATTATGTGCTGCGTATATGTTTTGGCACCTATGCAAGATCTCTGTATGCCTTTTTTTCATGCTATGCTTGGTCTCCTACTTGACCACTATAGCAATGCTGCTCTCTGGCCTCCTACTGTAGTTGACCTATGCTCCCTGTGCTCCTCAGTGGCCAGGATTTGCAGAGCAGGAAACATAGAAAAGGTAAAACTGGGGTAGACATACAAAAGAGTTGGGTTTGCTATCTGTAGATCCTGGGGAAATGTGCAAGGGAGGCAGGAGTCAGAGTTGGTATGTTCGAGGAACAGCTCCCTGCCAGGAGCATAGATTGGGGTCACTCTGAACATGCTCTCCACTTCTCGGGCCTTGGTTCTGATGCATTGTTTCTGTTGAGAACCAGTTCATCTGTCATCCAGCTGACCTGTGTATGACATCAACTAAAACTGGACAGGGAGTCCATTGTGAGTGCCTCCTTTTGCTGTGGAAGTCTGGGGGCATGGCATGATAGTGTGATCAGCCCGCACCAAGGAAGCTGGAGACTGAACTTCCTGTTTAGGGCGGTGGAGGAGCAGTGAAAAATTGGCAGGCACATTCTATGTATCCAACCACATTCCATCAGAATTATGTTAAGGACAGGGTTGGGCATTGGAGGTAAGTGAGGAGAAAAAGTAAGAAGATAAATTGCTACTGGAAGTGGAATCTCCTAGTGGCAATACAAAAGTAATATTTAGCTTTAATTTTAGGAATTTCTTCCTGGAGCCTAAAGTGAGTGTAAACTTTGACAATGAACTTCTCGTTTATGCCTCTTATGCTCTTAAAAATACAATTGAAGAGTTCTGGTATGTAAATTCACATAAAAATAAAAAATCGCCAGACGTGGACTCAACACGTTTTGTCTTCTAAGACGTCATCTGGGGTATCTTAGAAGACGAAACGTGTCAGTTCCATGTCCTATCCAGGACATTGCGTTACAATATTTGCTGCTGTTTGATGGGCTTACTATCTTTGGACTTAAAGTAAGTTCTCTACTTTACTCAATAAATATATTCAATGCTGTTTTACACTATGTGGGGGCTCTTTCTATTTTTAAGACGCCATTGGAATTCCTATGAGTGCTTTCTGACTAAAATAGCGATTTGGGATCGCTAACGGGCTCCATATCCAATATTTGATGTCCGGTTACCACAATTCCTAAAAATTAGGTGGATACTTGAGATCTCCTTCGTGGAATGACATCTTACACTGGGAGCATACAGGCTTTATCTGTATTGCCTTCTGGTAAGCGCAATAATAACTGCAGAGGTGGAGATTAGACAAACAGACAAAGATACCGCTGCTCATTAAGGATGGGCTCGGGTGTGTTCGGAACTGCACGTGTCCGAGCCCACCAGGAAGTTTGCACTGTACCGTGCTAATCACGGGCATGTTTGGTTCCGAACACACCCAATCCCATTCCTACTGCTCATACTCTAGAACATGTCTCAGTCCGTCTAGCTTTAAATTTGTGTATCTAGTTCTGAGTACGTTAGGAATTGGCTTATATACAGAAATGTGTTATTTATACACCATGTTCCTCAGACCAGAGCCCACGCATTGTGAACTCCAGATATAGCTAGGCTGGTACTATAACTTGTCTCCCAAGTTGTTTTCATTCCACTTACAGTCACTGGTACCAGTCTGATTACATTGGGTTACCTGCATTGGGACCAACCTTTTTGTGCTGGTCCCTGCAGGTTCATTCCTATGGATGTATATGTTTTTAGACTAACAGCCTCTTGGACCTCCTTCTTTCCTCTTCTCTCCCAAGGGGATGGGGAGGGAGAGAGGGGGAAGTCTTTTGTCGTAATCTCATTGTTGTTTTGATCTTTGGCTAAAAATATGGTTACGTTTTCTGTATTTTTTTTTCTTTTCTTTTTCCCCTCTTTTCATACTTATATGTTATCCTTATTCAGGATTCAGTTTTTAAATTATCAAATGGGTTTCTCGTTGTTCCTTATGTGTCAACAATTTGTTTACATATTATATTTTTTTCATCTTTTATTTTCATTTTCATTTGTGTATGTTTTCTTTAAGACTTGGGGGGAATCAGTGGTCCAATAAGTTTTGAGAAAGCACTTAGAACAGTGTGAAACATGTCAACCTAGTCTGTGTGTCCTGTGTCGGTGGTGCACAATAATTTTGCTACTTTTTGTTCCATGGTGGAGTGCAGCCGTTTCTTTAGTTTATTAGAAGTGGAGGTTCACACATTATGGTGGATTTGAATGGTCACTGATATGATGGATATCATCTTTAAGCACTGGACACTTTATTTTTATGAATATTTTATTTACTGATACGGCATTGAGTTATCATATATGAAATAATATTTTCTATGCTATTTATGCACTGGATGCTTTATTTTATTTTGTTGGACTAATTATAGTCATGGATATGTTATTTTCTAATATATGAATTATTATAAGGTTAACATATATTGAACACCATTTATTTATATTACTGTTCATATTTGTGAACTGGTCACTTTTTATATTATTTTGTGTATCATACTATTCAATTTGTTTTTATCTCTGAACTTTATTTACAATCAATTGTGGATTGGTGTGCCGGCAGCTATATTGCGTGTAGATTAATAGTGAGCGCAGTATTTTTTTCTAACTTTTATCCGAATCCCTAAAATTGCCTAAATCTGCTAGATCTTCCCAGTCCACTCACTCTTAAAGCCTTCATAGTATGGTGACAGGCCTTGCCCTGACAAGTAATTTGCTAATCCAAAACAATGCTCAACAATGGCCTATTGAAGAGGGCTTCCTGCAAAAATGGTGGTGAACCATGTCATTTGTTGTCTTAACAAAATACTAACAGTCCCTGTAGAGCAGAGGTTGTCAATTTGAGCTAAAGGGGGCCTCAAATGGGGCCTGACATCCCTAAAGGGTTGCACATAATGTTCAAAATATGTAATGCTTGAGAGCACGGTCAGAAGTTATAGACATGATAGTGGAAATGGGGGTCAGAGAGTGTGGACATGCTTCATTTTTGGCTGGGGATATGCTGCAGAAGACAATATAAAACTGGGAACATGTTACATGAGGCTAGTAGGGATAAATGCTATTACCCTAATCAGTGTCCCCAATACAAACTACTTGGGTCTGAAGGCTGCCCTTCATATACCAAAAGGTTGTATGCAGCCCTCGGGCCGCAGATTGGGCACCAGGACTGAAGGAGATCATCTCATGGTCAAAGCACACAGTGGACAAAAGGTCTTTGGCTCAAATGCTGGCGCCGAGCAAGAAACACTTGAGGGAGAATGCCTGTTTGGTTCCTCCTTGGATAAATACATCAAGAAGTTCACAGGGGGTAAGTGTATTCTCCTCCACTAGAAAAAGAAGGCTTGCATTTCTGCAAGTAGACCTTGTACTAGTGAGGCTGAGAAAGTTACTTTCGTCCCTCTTAGGCCTCCAGCTCTAAGTCTGGAACACACTTCGGAAGACATGGCCCCCTGAACCATCCAAGTTTAGCTTGAAGTCATTTTCTCAGTAATCAGGCACTCTCATTTTATCAGATTGGGGGATGAGTGTTGGCCTTTTTGGCCCTCTGGTCTTGGGTAATCGTAAACCTTTTTGTCCAAAATATAATTTCCAGAAGCTACAAACTGGAGTTCAAACTCTGCCTTCTGCCTTCTCCCTGCTACATGCTCTCAAATTTGTTTCTCTCCACGCAATGGCAGGTAGATCTTGTTGATGCTTTTTAGCAGCTCCTCAGGTTTTGTACTCGAGCTTGTTTACAGTAGCATGACCAAATGGGGGAGCTTGACCCATTCTGGATCTAGACACTCTTGTGTTTAGATTCAGACAAAAAATGTGTTCCTAGGTTCATAAGTTTTGAATGACATTGGCCAGGTCATTCATTGTCCCCCTCCTTCAAGGGAATTTTCTGGCCTCAGTTAACATGCAGGATGCTTACTTCTAATTTTTTCTCCTCGTTATTGCTATCAACGTATTGCTGTGGACTTTCAGAATTACAATTTTGCCTTCCGTTTGACCTGTCCACAGTCCCCCTGGTCTTCACTACAGTGAGTGCCCCAATCCTAGCTCTGCTTCTTTCCCTTGCTCTTCATTACGGTGATTGTCCCAATCCTAGCTCTGCTTCTTTCTCAGGGAGTACACAGTGTGGGTTACCTGGACAATATTCAGCAAAAAGATCAGTCCTTCCCAATCCCATTAGCCAATGTCCTACCGACAGTGTGGACTGTGCAGTGATTCAGTTAGATCATCAACCTTAGGAAGTCTTTGCTGAAGTTGGCTCACTAATTGGAGTAGCTGTGCCTGACCCTAGATATGGTTCGGTCTTAGGATCTTTCTGTCACAGAAACTTCTGTCCCTCTGATAATGTGCCCTGACCATTTGGTCCCTGGGTCAGTTTGGAAGCAAAGCTTGAGCATGACGGTAGCCTTCTTCAAGTCAGTAGTCTACACCAAGTTTCATTAAATACCATTGTAAACCAGCATTCTGGCAGCATGTTACAAACAGTCTCAATCCTTTGAATTCCCCATGCATCTGACCTGCAAGTCCAGTCTCTCCCCGGTGTGGTGGATTTCTAAAGCTGCACTGCAGTTAGGAAAGAAACCCTTTCCTCCCAAATTAATGGAAAATGCTCACAATGGATGCCAGTCTATCAAGCTAGGAAGGAGTCGTGGATGCCTTCTTAACCAGGGGACTTGTTCGTTGGAGGATGCCAGTCTTTCTTTCAATATCCTGGAACTTGGGGAGATTTGGTTATCCCTTCAACACTGGCCTGGACCTTTTTAGAAGAAGCTCTAGGGACCATGTGAGAACAGTTCTATCTGATCTATGCCTTTCCATGTCTCCAGCTTCTCCTTGTCTGCTCCACAGAATCTAGATGGATATGGTACTCAGACGTATACCATTTCCTAGCAGATTCTCCATTGACCTTTCAGGATTTTTTTTGCCTTTTCTCCGGTCCTGCATCCTGCTCCTTGGTCGGTGGTTTTAACAGCATGGCTGTTAAATCTAATGAACTAAGGAATAGGGGCCTATCAGATTTGGTCATCCCTATGCATTTGAAGGCTAGGAAGTAGACTTATCTCAAAGTCCATCATCACGCCAGGAAGGCCTATTTTGCATGGTGGAAAAACAGGAAACTTCATTCTAGGAAGTATTCTTTGGAACACATGGGGGGTTGATTTACTAAAGCTGGAGAGTGCAAAAACTGGTGCAGCTGTGCATGCTAGCCAATCCGCTTCTAACCTCAGCTTGTTCAATAAAACCTTAGTAAGAGAAGGTGCGCCTCTAAGTGTAGCTTTAAAAACACAGTTTTATTTAAAAGGTGTAAAAACTACTCACAAGGGTAGTAATGTATAGAGCGTTGCAGTGTTAGCCACTGCCAGCTATACTGTAGTCCACTGGATGTGCTGCTGGGCTCGGAGTGGTCCGGGTGGCGGCTGTGTAGTGGGTGGGAAGGATCCGTCGGTGGCTCCCGGCATCTCCTCCACCCCTAGCAGAGGACGGTGACGTCACTTCCGGTATCGGCAGCGTGGATGTAAACAGTATTTATTTATTTATTCAATAAAACCTTGAAGCTGATTTGTTTCTGTGTGGAGCTGCACCAAATTTTGCACTTCCAAGCTTTAGTAAATCAATCCCATACTGTCCTCCTTTCAGTCTGCCTTAGATCAGCATCTGTCTTTGAGTACCATCAAAGGGCAAATCGTGGCTTTGGCCATTTTGTTTTAGAGATCTTAGTTAGAGCCTTTGTGTAGAGTGTTGCAATGTATTCTTTCAGCCCCTCAGAAGCCGCCTATCAAACACATTAGGGATATTATCTTGTCTGACCTCAGTTGCACCTCACTTTATTTTTTATATATCACTTTTCTTTTGTGTACATTAATATCAAAGTATCCTTCGTCCTGCTCAGCAGACCCACCCAGGTTCTCAATGACAGTCTTATATGACATGCATATGAAGGCTTTATGCAAGCTTGCCTAAAATAATCAATGCACGGAACATGCAAAGTTCGGGCAACATAGCTTTTCCCGAATGTATTTTCTGAAGTTTGGATAGAGTGAGGAAAGGAGACAACACTGGTAAGATTTTTTACTGCTGCCTGGCACTTTGACAGAGAGATTTACCCTCACATCATGTGCTGCTGACATTGTTTTACCAGATGGAAAGTGAGGTGAAGTCTCCAAGAGCAACACAGAAAGACAATAACATGCTTTTCTTTTAGGAGTATGTGAGGACTAGAACCCTGTAAGAGTTTTATTTGTGTCCCTCTTGCAGATTTTTTCACTTCCTGTCTAGTAAAGCTGTTTTAAGTAGGACAGAAAATGAGTGTAGTTCTATCTAGTACAGCAAGCGAGCATTGTCCCCCCTATGACAAGAAGTGTGTCACAGTAGCTTACAAAATTGTTTTTGGGCACAGGTGTGCTGTAAACAATTCAGCTTGGTTACCTCCCTACTTTTAGCCAGTGAAAAGACAATAGAGAACTAGAAGCACACTGATGAGCTCATCTCTATGAACTCTGCTCCTGTCAGTGCCTTCCCTGTTAGTACATGTGTCCTGCAGCGCATCTGACTGGTCCTTAATACTGCATACCCCCTCCTCTAGTCTGGGGTTTATCTTACAGGGCTGATCTCAAGTGTAATTCAGGTGCTCACACTAGCTGTGTGTAAAAAATACTTTTAATGATTGTTTAATGAATACATGACCACATTCATCGGTGTTTTATTTATATCTGCCTGGAGGCCAGCTTTAATGAAATCCCACTCAGATTTACAATCTGAAAAAGCAATTGATCAGACAGATGTGGTTACGCCTGATCTGGCCTTTGACTTTTCCACCCTTTGATCCTGGTACAGATCCCCCCCCCCCCCAATCCCTGTGAATATTCCACTGTTCCGTCAGCTCTTAACCTTCCTCTGCAGTAGCCCGACCAAGCACAGGTGATTGTGAGGTTCTCATCATAACCAGCTGCCACAAACTGACTGATAAAAACAATCTGTTTGTCCGAGTTTCTTTACTAGCATAACTCCAGTTAGACGGCAGTAACTGATTCAGTACCAAAGAGATCAATCTGTCATTTATCCTAATAACATAGAAAATGCAGTCAGTCAATGACACCGCTGGTAATCCATGTTCACTTGAATAAGTCAAGCTATAGTAGTATTAGCATAATTCCTTAAAACACGGTCTTTATCTCGAACATCCAAATGTCAGTTTATACCGCCAATATCTGAAAACGAATCTGGAGCATTAAAGCATCTGCAATACACAAATTGCCACCCAGTCTGTCTATATTTGGAGAAACACCTCCATATTTTGCTAAACCTGTTAAAGTTGAGGGAGGTTCAGGAAACATGGGACTGTATTCCCCAGAGTTTATATTGGTAGCCGACACATTTATAGTGTGAATACTTAATTGTCTATGTACTTTATTGTGTAGTGCAAGTCAGTGTCTCACTCCGAACAATATAGACTAGTGGTCTCCAAACTGTGGCCCTTTGCCTGCTTTTATCTGACCCTTGGGGCACTTTTTCATCTTCTGATACCAACAATGGGACACCCACTGAGACCAGTGAGGGGGGCACAATTCTTCACAACAACACCAGTGATGGGCAGTTCCTCCCAATGGCACCAGCAATTGGGCCCAACAATGGGATTCAGTGCCGTTCACCAACATCAACTATGGGGCTCAGTGCCTCCCACCGACACCAACGATGGGGCTCAGTGCCTCCCACCGACACCAATGATGGGGCTCAGTGCCTCCGCCCGACACCAACGATGGGGCTCAGTGCCTCCCACCGTCCCCAACAATGGTCTCAGTGCCTCCCACCGACACCAACGATGGGGCATTGTTTTTTTCCCTTTGATATTAAGACCTTTTCTACTCCCAAAGGCTACAGTCCAGCCCTCCTAAAGTCTGAAGTACAGTAAGCTGGCCCCCTGTTTTAGAAAGTTAGGAGACCCCTGATGCCTGATACATGATCCCCCTGTCCACTGCATGCGACCTGTGGGCTATTGGGCACCATTTGGGCAGCAGAGCAGGGGTTGCTGGAGTACTGTCAAGGGGCGCTGGTCGCTGGAGCACTGTCAAGTATAGTAATTGCCAATGGTAGGGATAGGGGGTAGTTAATATTGCTTCCATGACTACCAGTGCTGGGGAGGAGATCATTTCCACTGCCACGGTCACCAATGGAGGGTGGAATGGGGGTTAACTTTCACTGTCACTGGTCACCAGTGTGGTGGGGGATTCGCTTTCACTTCTGGTGACTGCCAATGTGAGGAAGGGGGAGGGGTTAATAGCACTGACACCAATGCTGGGAGCTATTATTGCAACCATTGACACTAATTTGGGGGCTAGCACTAGAGGACCTCTATAATTTTCAAGTTAACTGCCACTTATATAGACAGATTAAAGGCAGACTGCAGCCCCTAGGTAAGGTAGCAGCATTGGCCCCCTCTTCCCTTTTTTTTTTATATTAACCACTTGCTTACTGGGCACTTAAACCCCTCTCCTGCCCAGACCAATTTCTGGCTTTCAGCGATGTCGTATTTTGAATGACAATTGCGCGGTCATGCGACATTGTACCCAAACAAAATTTATATCTTTTTTTCCCACAAATAGTGCTTTCTTTTGGTGGTATTTGATCACCTCTGCGTCATTTCTGATCGCCGCTATAAACAAAGAGCGACGATTTTGAAAATCTTTGGGACTTTTTTTGGGACCAATGACATTTATACAGCGATCAGAAATGTAAATACCCACTTATTGCTGTATAAATGTCATTGGCAGTGAAGGGGTTAATCTGCAGGGGAGATCTAGGGGTTAACTGTGTTCTCTGGGTGTGTTCTAACTGTGGGGGGGCGGGGCTGGCCGGGACAGGACAGATCTAACTGATCCCAGTGACAGGGATCAGTAGATCTGTCATGCCCCCTGTCACAGAACGGAGAATCGCCATGTTTACATCGGCGGTTCCCCATTCTGCAGCTGTGACAGGCGGTCGCAGGTCCCGGGCGGACATCGAGTCCGCCCGACCCACGGAGCATGCGCACCAGGAGCGCGCACAAGGGCAGGACGTCCACCCGGAAATTCAGATCCGTGCTGGAGCCGTGCTTGGGCTATAGGTATAGGTATTTTCATTATCTACCTTCAAAACATCCCTTCCCGGTCATCCCACAGACACTGCTGCTGAAATAAATCCCTCCACAACCAACTCACCCCCACCAACGGTCTCACACTCCCATCCCACTGGTGCTTGGGGGTACCCCTGCACCTGCAGTTATTCCCACCATGGGGATAGTGTGTTTGAAAGTGTAGATGATTAATGCAACGGGGTGGGAGAAATAACTGAAACTGATCTTTTATGGCTCTCATTGCAGCAGCTGAAAGATTGGTTAAGTTATATCCCCCACCCACTGCACTAATCTGGATTTCTCTCACTGCCTGGGCCCCCCCCCCCCCATTCCCCAACACACAGGGGAATCTTTCAGGTTGGAGAGCAGGGGAGGGGCCAGTAAATATGTAATTTATCAGTCCCTTTCTTTTGTGAGTAATTGATACTGATCACTCACTGTATTCATTCATAACTGAGCATAGTATACTGTGTTTCCTATGCTTTAGTTTATGAATGGCCGGTAGCCTCTGTCTCCTGTTCATTAATTTTCAGTGCAAGCGAGGCTGCAAAGAAAGGGACTGTGAAACCTGTGTCCTCAGCACCTTTGTCTGTCTCAAAAGTGAGACTTCAGGGGCCTGTTTAGGCCCATGATATCTCAACAAAGCCCCCCCCCAACAGAGACCCCTGATATCTCACCAAAGCCCCCCCCCCTGGCCTTCCGTATATACTTTATTGCAAAACTCAACATATTACTAACTCCATGCAAATAAAACCAACCAGCAATCTGCTTTGCCTTCTTCAGCAGCTTAAAGTTTCTTAGACAACTGGATCTGTTTTCCATATATTCTAACTTTATAAGCATCCCCAAAAGCTAAAGAACAGTCAAAATAATAGTCAGAAGGGCTGATGTGCAAAATCTTGAGTAACATTGAATTTGTTACCCCTAGTAATCAATCAAGTTGCTTGTTTTTTGACAGAGTGTAGGATAAATCTTCACTTTCTGTAGACTTTAGCTTTTTTTTTTCCAATTTTGCTTCAGTGCCACATGTTTTTCCAAACAAAATGCTTACAGTTGGTTTTCACTGTATTCATACCCACAAATGCACACTTTTTATATCTTCCTTACAAATTCTACATCTGTAAAATATGTCTGCCTTCGCTAACTACTTGGATATATGGATTCATTTACACATTTTTACCACTAGAATAAGGATAAATGTCAGCCTTGTAGTTGTAAGTTTTAAAATTCATTGGACCAAAAAGAGCAGTCTTTTTTTTTTAATAAGTATCTTTATCCTCGTATATTAGCTTTGTGAATTGAGTCTATTATCTGGTTAGGATAAAGAAAGCACACTATTAGGGTGAAAAATCAGTGTGTGCATGCAGCTCCGGAACTACTTTTTTTCTGTTTTTTCCTGTACAATAAGGGTGGTGTCTGTAACACTCATTTTTGTCAGATTTGGCCTTTATTGTCAATAGCCAAATCTTTGAAAGATCGGTCTGTCCACATCAAGAGAAGTCTTGTGCTGTTCATTCTGCTAGTGTGTGTGACACATTTTTGTACAAATGGACTTACAGTATAAAGAATAAAACGCTTACCCTTTTGATAAATGGATGGGGATATTTAGAAACTGTATGTGTCAATGGCCTTTGCAATGTACAGTATCTCACAAAGTGAGTACACCCCTCACATTTTTGTAAATATTTTATTATATGTTTTCATGTGACAACACTGAAGAAAGGCCATTTTGCTATAATGTATGTATGTAGTGAGTGTACAGCTTGTATAACAGTGTAAATTTGCTGTCCCCTTAAAATAACTCAACACAAAGCCATTAATGTCTAAACCTCTGGCAACAAAAGTGAGTACACCCCTCAGTGAAAATGTCCAAATTGGGCCCAGAGTGTCATTTGTGTGTATTTTGTGTGGCCAACATTATTTTCCAGCACTGCCTTAACCCTCTTGGGCATGGAGTTCACCAGAGCTTCACAGGTTGCCACTGGAGTCCTTTTCCACTCCTCCGTGATGACATCATAGAGCTGGTGGATATTAGAGACCTTGCACTCCTCCACCTTTCGTTTGAGGATGCCCCACAGATGCTCAATAGGGTTTAGGTCTGGAGACATGCTTGGGGCCAGTCCATCAACCTTTACCCTCAGCTTCTTTAGCAAGGCAGTGGTTGTCTTGGAGGCATGCTTGGGGTAGTTATCATGTTGGAATAGTACATAGTTGTACATTTCTTCAGTGTTGTCACACGAAAAGATATAATAAAATATTTACACTTTTGTGAGATACTGTATGCCCTAACAGTTGCAGTTTATAATATCCTACCTGTAAAGAATCTCTATATTGTCTTGTATTTGTATTGGTGTAGTTATATTTGGTGACTGTATTGCATCTGCAACCTTATTGGGCACATAAATGTGCACTTGGAGGCTCCATCATAAACTTTCTTCTGGAGTTAATAGATATTTAGAGGCAACACATGCAACTCGAGCTGCCTTAAGAAGCATCCTGAAAGTCTCTTGGAATCTGCTTTTAGTTTCAGATTCTTTTCAGAGTTCCCCTATGAGACACTGAATTGAGTATCACATACCTCCTGCTTCCTTAAGATTAAAGCCATGTTCCTTTTAACTTCAACATTGGGGAATTGTACGCAAATGGAGAAGAATAGCATGGGGATTGTGTTGTTTCCTACAAATTCCTGTTTTTGCTTAACTTTTGATATGACTTAGGAACGAGTTTGTGTCTGTACTGTTTTTTCCGGATAAGAAAATTAAACATATTAGGTGAGAATCTCACATTTTGGCTTTTGTTGTAGTATATATACCACTCGCTTGTTAAATCAATATTTACTAAATCCATTAAATATTTAGCATGGTCTTGTGGAGAGTCTGCTTGCCCAGGCTTAGTTAAAGCACTTGTGTCACCTGAAGGATGGGGGGGGGGGGGTGGCTGTACTTCTTAGCTGCACAATTCCACCAACTGGTTGGAGGACTCCAGCAGTCCACCACTGAAACAAGCACTCCTAAGGACTCCTCTTTTGAGATTATTCTATGCACCACTGAGTCCTTTCACTGCCAAAGGGGCTTGTATCAAATCACTTCTGTTGTCCAATAGGGCACTCCCTACTTATTGACATATCCACCAGATGTGAACTAAGGATAAACAATTACAACACTCTAATGTATTACCTACAGCACTATATGGGGGAATACTGCATATCCTAAACTAGCTAAGTTACAATTTGTACTAAAATAGCAAACATATGGAATAACACAATGATGGACACAATTTTTGTGATTGGTGCCTAATCTCCTTCACAGAATCGCATACCTAATTTGGCATCCCAACAGTATGCACTTTCACTACTTACAACTTCAATATGCAGTGATGCTCCAAAATTCCCCATCTATTGGAGTCTGTCTTCTACTCCAATTTTTAATTTTTATGCAACAAACACTATGAAAGGGGGTTTATATCCCGCTGTTATGCTTTGCTTCGTTCTTCACTTTGCAAGGATTCCTTGCAAAATTCCATGCAAGGCTAGGTAACTGTGGGAGGGAGAAGTAGGGCCCATTGGAAAGTGCATTGGAATCAGTCCATTATATCTCCCTGAATGTCTCTCAGAGACTTCCCCAGCTTTGTAATATAATATGCACCACTGTACTGAGCCAAACTGCATACTAGTGGTCTAATACAGCATCCAATTTTATGCAAATGCCTCAGAGTCCATGGCACAAGCTCCATAGATACTGGACCACAGTGGTTGATGTGATTAACAAGGCCTTTTAGATCAATACCCTAGAGCCCAAACAGTGCACCTTAGGTATATTAGACAACAACCATAGAAGAGATACACAGTTGAAGAGGCAGTTATAAGAGTAGATTTAGGGGAAAACAAAATCTAATAAGCTTGCTAGTATAAGGTATGTGCTACACAATTGTAAAAAGAAACGGTACCTTCGTCCTGCAAATACAAATATAAAGTGGAAAATTGGATTGAGGCACTGAAGACTTCACGGTATGAACTCACAACACAATAGTTTTATAAAAATACAAATGGTTATTACATCAATCAATATTAAAAATATACCCATGAGAGGGATAGGGGGAATCATTGTCCAATTAAGGACCTCTATTCACATGATTCCAATCTCACACTCTACATGTCTCGCTGAGTGTCCACTTCTTCAGGAGTTTTATTCAAGAGGAATATTTAATCTGTAAGGAATATACAGAACAATAATAATACATGGAAAAAACATTTGGACATATTTATGCTGATGTGCAGATATATATGTGCACAACATCACAGAAGTTATGTTGACTACCAAAAGGCAGAGATAATCATGTGTCACAATCAGGCGTCAGGCTCGAAGAACATTTGCTGTAGCTGTTGCAGGACTACTACTGACCAGCAGGATAGGTACACAGGTAGTCACCTGGGCAAATGACACAGGCTCACCTGAGGTGCAGAGTCTAAGTACTAACTTGTGTTCACCAAAGCTCCTGATGGTGGAGATGGATTTAGCTGTGTGTTAGTACCAGGTCGCGGTCCTCAGTATTGCCCCACCAGGGTGTTAGCAAGCCGGGGTCCAGTAGTGGATAAGCAGATAAGGATCAAACAGGAGCGTGGTCAGTAAACAAGCCAAAAGGTCGGTAACGAGTAGTTGCAGGTTGGGATCAGGCAGTAGAGTAGTCCAGGAACAAGCCAAGGGTCTTCGTGTCAATAAGCTCCGATGATTGGGCAGTCCCACCAAATGTGTCTCAGAGATCCATTGTCATCGCATCCTCTCCAGCATTTGGTTGAAGTGGAGGGGTAGATTGCTTCCAAACTGGCTGGTGTAAAGTACCACCTGTGAAACAACTTTTGTAGAGATTCCCAGTGAGTGATGCAGCGGGATAAACAACGAGGGGTAGTGAGAGCCTTTTGCCATTGCTCAAGTGAGGGTGGGTTGTGTGTGAGAGTGGTCCAATGTTTAATAGAGGGGGTGAGTAAATCGGGATGGGGTAGTGAGCAGTTTGTACATTAAGGAGATTCCTTCAGATGAAGTGTGTTTGTTGTTGTAGAATCTCATGAGTGCAGGAGTTAAGGAATCTGTAGTTGACCATTGTACTTTAGATAAGAGAGATCGGGTCCGTAAGTAGAGAAAAAAATGTTCTTTGAGGATTGTTGTATTTCTGTTTCAGATCCGAGAAGGACTGTAGCCCCGACGATGAAAAGAGCATACCTAGGTTTGAGATGCCGGCTTTCGTCCATTCTGTGAGAGATAGGTCTGTCGATAATAGTTGTATCGCTTCTGTAGGGATGCGTGATAAAGTGTTCATAGAGAGTCCCTTGTTGCTTTGTAGCATTGCCACCAATACACATAGTGAGGCATTTATGGTTCCTAGTGGGTAATGCGTTGGTTTGAGGTTGAGTAGGGTGGCAGCTAAGGTAAGTTTTGGGTCTGCAGAGAGTGTGGTTGTTGATCATTTTATGTAGTCTGCTTAGCCGTATTTGCAGGAAGGGTAGCGGTAATGTACGAAATAAGTATAGGATATGCGGAAGTAAGTACATTTTGACTTGTGCGATCCTGCCTGCCCATGAGGTGGTTATGTGGTCTAATTCTTTGGATTGTTGCAAGAGCTTCCCTAAGAGTTCATCATAGTTCATTTTTTATTAGAGATTGGCTGGGAAATGTCAAACATATCCCTAGGTATGGGATGAAAGTGCTGGGGGTCCAGGGAAATGGGGAGGTGGTAGAGATGTTTTGTGTGGTTGGTGGGCCCAGGCCTAAGTTTAACATGAGAGATTTGTTGTGGTTTATTTTGTATCGGGAGATAGAGCTAAAGGAGATTAAGATGTCTTCAACTGCGGGAAGGGATATCAGCGGGTTGGTCATGGCTATGAAGACATCATCCACATATAAGCCGATCTTGTGCTCATCCTTTCCGACCTTGATTCCTGAAACTGCAGGGGCAGATCTGATGTCCTGTGCCAGTGGCTCCATGACCAGGGCAAATATTAGGGGAGAGAGTGGACACCCCTGTTTTGTGCCATTGGTGATCATAAAAGCGTCGGGCACAATACCTGAGGTCCATATACGTGTGTTTGGTTTAGTGTAGAGGCTTAATATAGCTGTCAAGAATGTACCCGGTATTCCGAACTTGCGGAGTACAGCTTCCATATATGACCAGTGGACTCTGTCGAGCGCCTTCTCTGCATCCAAAGAGAGGAAGAAAGAAGGCGTCCGAGTATGTTCCACCCAATGTATAAGGTCCACGAAGCGCCTGGTTCCATCTGATGCCTGTCTGCCTGGCACAAACCCACCTGATCCAGGTGGATAATTTGGAGTATGACAGAGGACAAGTGCTATGCCAGGAGTTTGGCATACCATTTTGTATCGGTGTTAAGGAGTGAGATTGGTCGGTAGTTGGCAGGATTGTTCGGTGCTTTGCCTGGCTTGGGTATGGTGACTATTAATGCCTCCAAAGAATCTTTGGGGAGATTACCTTTTGTTGCCAATTGGTTGTAGGTGTCGCATAAATGGGGGGCCAGGAGGGTGTCAAACTTTTTATAATATTCGTTAGGTAAGCCGTCTGGGCCAGGGGCCCTGTGAAGGGGGAGTTGTTTGATAATTTTCAGTATTTCACTTGGGGTAAAGGGCTCTGTTAAGGATGTTAGCTGATCAGGGGAGATTGCGGGGAGATGAGTGGTTGCTAGGAATTTTGCAATGTCTTCTGGTTTGGGGGGGGGGGGGTCATAGGATCTGTTTCATTCAGATTATAGAGTTTGGCATAAAATCTGCTAAACTCATTGGCAATCTTAAGTGGATTGCTTAAGTGTTTACCTTGAGAGGTCGTGAGAAGGGAGATTTTTTTGTTAGAGAGGTGTCGTTTAAGCTGCTTGGCCAGGTAGGCTTTTGGTTTGTTGGCCGAGGAGTAGGATGTCAGCCTGAGATATTTAATGTAGAGGTCGAATTTAGAGCGAGGGTGTTAACTGAGTTTGTATCTTAGAGTTTTGAGTTCTGCAGCAGTCTTGGTGGTAGGATTTTGTTTGTTTGTGAGTTCTAGGTTACAAATTTTGTATAATAAGAGATTCCGTGGTGAAGGTGTGTATTTTCTTGGTGCATGCTCCTAGTTTTATGAAGAGACCTCGTGGGCATTCCAGATCACGGCACATTCAGCCACAGAGTTCACATTCAAAAAATAGCTCCTAATCTCGGATTGCATCTGTGGCTCGAAGGCCGGATTATTAAAAAGGGAGGTATTTAGTCTCCAATTTGTGTGTCTGGGAGAGTGAGTGGTGTCAGATAATTTAACCGGCACTGGTGCGTGGTCGGACCACATGATCGTTCCGATTTGTGCCTCAACGATAGATTGCAGCAGTTGTTTGTCAGTGATAATCAGATCAATCTGAGAATAAGATCGATGTGGGGAGGAATAGAATGTATAGTCCCTCTTCAGGTCATGCAGGCACCTCCAAGCATCATACAGGTCCTTTCTTCATAGAAGAGCAGAGAGGGCTGAGGGTCTACATTTTGTGGGGTTGGTTGTGTCTAGCATTGGATCGACAATATTGTTGAAATCTCCACACATTATTATGTGTGGTTCTGTATGGGGCTAATTTGGAGAGCAGGGTTGTAAAGAATTTTCTCTGGGCCATGTTGGGTGCATATACATGTACAATAGTGAGGGGGCAATTGTCAATTGTGGCTGACAGGATGAGGTATCTGCCATCTTCATCAGCTTTACTATGGTGCAGTGTAAAATTCACTGATGCGCTAATGGCAATCATCACCCCTCTTTTTTTTTTTTTGCGATGCGCTTGCAAAGAAGCAGTGTGGATATCTTTTGTGGTTGCATGAGGGTTGTTTGAGTCTGAAAAAATGGGTTTCTTGCACGCAGAGTACATCTGCGTGTTGAGATATGGCTTCCTTCCATAATAGGTTGCGTTTAAAGGGGGAATTCAGCCCTTTGGCGTTTATAGACGTAAGTGTAATGGGCATAGCAAATGATAATGCTTGGAGGGGCCTGACAGTGGTAGAAGACCTTACCCCTTGGTCTGTTACAGTATGTAGCAAGGCAACAAATAGAGTTTTTGGCGTAAGAGAGTATGCACAATATCCACTTTTGATAACAGATCAAGAATTTGAAACAAGTAACATGTTATTAACAAGAACTGGGGTATACAAATGCTTAACAGTACGTATACTACGGTGTATAACCTGGAGGTGGAAAAAGGTAGTGTGTAGAGAGTGCCCGAGCCAGATCGGTGTAGCAGGAGGGCTGGGTATATCTGCAAGCCATGACGTTTAGTTCATGGAGGGCACTGGGTTCCGGGAGTTAGAAGGTAAGGGAGCAGACCCTCTTTGTCATGTATCGTTGGGGGGGGGGGGAGCAATCCCCAGTTTGTCAGTTTTTTTATCCTTTGGGTGTGAGGATGGTGACAGTTTGGTGTTGGTACGTGACCAATAGTTTTGTTCGGAAGCCCTATTTGTAGGTTATTTTGTTTTGTTGTAGGACAGAGGTGACAGGCATGAAGGCTCTACGCATCCCCATTGTAGCAGGGGAGAGGTCAGAAAACTACTTTACATTGGTGAAGGGGGCTGGTAGAGATTTTGTGGCTTTGGCAGTCAAGAGGATTTGTTCCTTTACATGGAAAAAATGAATCCAAGCGAGAACATCCCTCAGGATGTCAGCAGGTAGGTGCGATGGCTTAGCAATTCTGTGGGCTCGGTCAATTAAGATATCATGGGTGCTCAGACGTGGGAGTCGTTTTGTGATAAATGGCTGTAGGTATGGGGTTATCTCTTACATTTTCACTGATTATGGGATCCCCCTAACTTGATGTTATTACGTCTAGCACAATCTTCCAAATCTGCCAGTTTTAGTTTAATGTGGTGAATTTCCTCTGCATGGTGTTCATGCGCATCAAGTAATTTGTTATGTGCCTTGAAATAATCTTGCATATTATCTTCTAGTGTGTCTGCTCTTACTTCCAGGCAGTCTACTCTATCATGTATCAGAGAGATGGAAAGTTGTAATTCTGTGTGTAAGTCTTTCTGAAGGGTGAGTAGCATATATCTGAGCATTGCCTCAGATACAGGATTATTTGTAACTGGGACAGAGGCCAGGGAGATAGCTTGCTCATTGCTGTGTACTGCAGCATTGATGGAGGACCACGGTTGTTTTTTAGCCTGGGACTCTTTACAGGGGGAGTTAGCAGATGTTGCCAGCCTCTTGCCTCTCTCCGTTTATGAGTCAGCCAGGGTGGCATCTGGAGGTGGAAGAGTGTCCATGCCTTCTCTGGGGTCAGCTGCTGCTGTGTCCTTCTGTCCCTGGAGCGGCGGAGCTGGGCTATGATGTAAGCTGGCTGTGTCATCCTGTGTGCTGTTCCCGGAGCGGGGCACCATCTTGGGCCTTCTGCATGGCCGCAGTATAGTACCGTGTTAAGCAACGTGGAAGAGGTGGCTTGTACCGCTACTTGGACATACCCCTGAGTGTCCTCTGTCTCCCCCTTGCTAGGAGAGTGGATTGTGGGGAGAGAGGTTGCGCTGTGATCACACCTGTGGAGCAGAGCTCGGAATTAGGCAACCATCCCAGTCCGCTGCAGGCCACGCCCCCCCCCCAAAACTGTATTTTTAAGGCCATGGTAGACCACATTTATTTAAAAATAAGGAAAAGTTCACAAAAGACATCAGTAGCCCAGGCAAGGGGGTTTCACCATTACTCTGACTTGCACAATCAGAATACATCAGCCTCCTGGCTTACTCTCTTGCCACACGGCTGCTTCAGGCCTCCAGCCTCGGTCTTAGGTCTGCTTCTCAGACCAAAATAATTCCTTAGCGTCAAGCTCTCTCCTAGCTTACTCACAATCAGTTCCTTGCTGCTCTGTCACAGACCAAGTCTGCCTCCTGCAGGCATGCACACTCTGGCTGCCTCATGCAGCCTCTGTAACTCCTGGAGAGGTGGGGAGCCTACCTGAGTCCCTTGTACAGACTTCCTGTCTGTTGGGTGGGGCACTGAGCCATAATCAGGTCGCAACAAAATAGGCCAGAACACAGCTGTGCAATCAGCGTGCCTGTCTCTCCAAAATCTGGCGTAAATCAGCAATCTTCCAGGTAGCACAGGGTGCCACTGCCACAACAATATATACATATACACACAATATTTTTTTTTCCTTTAACTTTTTAGTCAGAGAACAATGAAATATTGCTTATGGAAATTATGTTTTAATTTATTTAGCCAGTGTGTGGAGTTTTAAGCTTTTATTGGTCTTTCCAACCTGCAAGTATTTTCAAAAGCCTGTTGTTTTAGGACTGTCCATCTATACATCCCTTTTGGCAGCAGGTCCTCCAAATAATCCAATAACTTAGATATAGATAGTTCCCTTTTCAGCAATGCAGTGGCAGTCCTCTTAACCGATTCCTGACCGGCTCGCGTACATTTACTGCTGCAGAGTGGTGCTCTTGCGTCTATAAATGACGGCTCGTGCCCGCCACACTCTGCAGGAGTGTACCCACGGCTCGAGCGGACCCGATCTCCGCCGGTGAGCCGCAGGTACTGGCCACAGCTGAAAAACGAGGAGCCGCCAATGAAAACACGGCAGTTCCCTAGCTGTCAGGCAGCATGACAGAGATCTACTGATCCCTGTCACTGGGATCAGTTAGATCTCTCATTCTCCTGACAGGCCAGCCCCCTCACAGTTAGAACACACCTAGGGAACACATTTAACCCCTAGAGCGCCCCCCCCCCAGGTTAACCCCTTCACTGCCAATGACATTTATACAGTAATCAGTGGACACTTAAATTTCCAATCGCTGTATAAATGTCATTGGTCCCAAAAAATCGTCAAATATGTCCGACATGTCTGCCCCAATATCGCAGTCCCAATAAAATTAGCCGATCGCCGCCATTACCAGTAAAAAAAAAAACTGTAAAAACGCCAGAAATGAATTCTCATGGTTTATAAATGCGACAACTTTTGCGCAAACCAATCAATAAGCGCAGGCTGCAATTTTTTTTACCAAAAATAAGAATATAAATCGGCCAAAACTGATGAATGCATTTTTTTTTATATATTTTTTTTAATTTGTATTTTAGCAAAATGTAAGAAATATTGTTTTTTTTTTCTTTTGCAAAATTGTCGCTATTTTTTTGTTTATAGCGGTGATCAGAAATGAAAAAAGGACGCAAATTTAGTTTGGGTGCAATTTTGCACGACCGCGCAATTGTCAGTGAAAGGGATGCAGTGCCGAAACGCAAAAAGTGCTCTGGCCCTAATGTGGGAAATCCTTCCGGGGGTGAAGTGGTTAAACCTTATGTCTCTATCCAGAAACAATACCACATATCACTGCTTAACCACCTCAATACTGGGCACGAAAACCCCCTTCCTGCCCAAGCCATTTTTCAGCGCTATCACACTGTGAATGACAATTACTCAGTCATGCAACACTGTACCCATATGAAATTTGCATCCTTTTTTCACACAAATAGAGCTTTCTTTTGGTGGTATTTAATCACTAGTTGGTTTTTATTTTTTGTGCTATAAATAAAAAAAAAATAACATTTTGTAAAAAAATGCCTTTTTCTGTTTTTTGGTCATAAAATTTTGCAAATTATTAATTTTTCTTCTGCTACATATCTTTGGTAAAAATAACCCAAATTAGTGTATATTATTTGGTCCTTGTGTAAGTTATAAAGTCTACAAGCTATGGTGCCAGTCATTGAAAATTGATCACACCTGATGTACTGACGGCCTATCTAATTTCTTGAGACCCTAACAAACCTATATATTTTTTTTTTTAACAAAATTGTCATATTAAGAAGTTATTTCTCACACATGGCATATGCATACTTGCAACTACACCCCAAAAACACATTCTGCTACTCCTGAGTATGGTGATGCCACATAGAGGCCCAACATGCAGGGAGCACTGTCAGGTATTCTAGGGACATAAATTACACATCTAATGACATGACGACCTATCACATTTTTGAAGGCCCTGGAGCACCTGGACAATGGAATTGCCCACAAAATGACCCCATTTTGGAAAGCAAACACCCCAACGAAGAATCTGAGGCATAATGAGTCTTTTGAACGGTTAATTTTTTTTCCAGAAGTTTTTGGAAAATGTGGAAAAAAAATGAAAATGCATTTTTTTTTTTTTGCACAAAGTTGTCCATTTTTACAATATCTCCAACACTTAGCATGTACATAGCAAAAATGACACCCCAAAATACATTCTGCTACTCCTCTGGAGTATGGCAATACCACATGTGTGAGACTTTTAAACAGCCTGGCCACATACAGAGGCCCAACATTGAACTAGCACCTTCAAGCGTTTTATGAGCATAAATTACACATCTCATTTCTTAACCACCTATTACACTTTTGAAGGTCCTGGAGCACCAGGGCAATGGAATTGCCCACAAAATGACCCAATTTTGGAAAGCAAACACTCCAACGTATAATCTATGAGGCGTAATGAGTCTTGTGAACATGTCATTTTTTTCCAGTAGTTTTTGGAAAATGTGGGAAACAAATGAAAACACTTTTATTTTTACACAAAGTTGTCAATTTATGATATTTCCAACACATAGCATGTACATAGCAAAATTGACACCCCAAAATACATTCTGCTACTCCTGAGTATGGCGATACCACATGTGTGAGACTTTTACAGGTGATGTTTACTGATAGGTGATGATGGTTACTGACAGGTGATTGGCAATGGTCACTGATGGGTGACTGGCGGTGGTCATTGATGGGTGACTGGCGGTGGTCATTGATGGGTGACTGGTGGTGGTCATTGATGGGTAATGGGTGACTGGCGGTGGTCACTGATGGGTGATGGGTGACTGCCGGTGGTCACTGATAGCTGACGGGTGACTGGCGGTGGTCACTGATGGGTGACTGGTGCCTGGCGGTGGTCACTGATGGGTGACTGATGGTGGTCACTGATGGGTGCTAAGTGTCTTGTGGTGGTCACTGATGGGTGCCGGGTGTCTGGCGGTGGTCACTCATGGGTGACAGATGTCTTCTGACGGTGGTCACTGATGGGGGACAGGTGTCTGGCGGTGGTCACTGATGGGTGATGGTGTCTGCCGGTGGTCACTGATGTGTGACGGGTGACTGGCGGTGGTCACTGATGGGAGACAGGTGACTGGCGGTGGTCACTGATGGGTAACGGGTGACTGACTGTGGTCACTGATGGGTGACTGGTGGTGGTCACTGACAGGTGACTGGTGGTGGTCACTGAAGGGTGACTGGTGGTGGTCACTGATGGGTGACTGGTGTCTGGCGGTGGTCACTAATGGGTGACGGGTGTCTGGCGGTGGTCACTGATGAGTGAAGGGTGTCTGGCGGCGGTCACTGGTGCGTGACAGGTGACTGGCGGCGGCCACAGATGTGTGATGTGTGACTGGCGGTGGTCACTGATGGTTGACATAGAAACATAGAAAAGTGACGGCAGAAAAAGTCCATTGAGTCTGCCCCTTTTTATTTATTTTTTTTTTTTTTCACGTTAACCTTGTTGTGTCTGACTATAGATTTATGTTTATCCCAAGCATGTTTGAAGCCATTTACTGTTGACTGTCTCACAACCTCTGTTGGTAGTTTTCCCCCACTTATTCCAAGTCCTCCCGTCAGAAAAGTTATACTTTGGTTTTAGTTCTCGTGCCCCTGTACTGGAGTTTGATTGACCTCCCTTCAAGTTTTGATTAGAATCTTTCATAATAAAATGACTTTCCCACCAACTACTAACCTTATTTGATGGTTGTCTCCAACACTCTGTCAGTTGTCATTTACCGAAGTTTGTACGAACCCTATTTGTATTTAGATATCAGTCTGTGTTGTTCCAATTGCACTTTTTTTTTTTTTTATTTATTTTTCCCCGTCTGAGTTACCTGAAAAAGACGGCAGTGAAAAGATACAAAGATA
>BLSH010287064.1:447153-459118 GCA_018402905.1 Glandirana rugosa | reverse complement strand
GTACCAACCCCTGACCCAACCCTACTTACCCCCGACCGTATATATCCTAAACTTTTTACATGGTATGTCCACATGGTTCGTATCTGTCGTGATTAATGATTATAATAAACTAATTTTACATAAAGTAACAAAGGTTGATCTCGAACCTCCAGTCGTATTAGGGGACTTCTTCGGGTACCCCCACTTTGGCCAACCCTATTGTCGACTGACTTCGGTTATCTTACACACCGACACGAGGAAGGTACATTATAAACCTTGTGAGAACTAAAATAACAAACACATATTTTTTAATTGATAATGTAACAGTTTTATTTCTAAATAACAAAATATGTTTTTGAAGTAACCAAAACTAGTTAAAGTGTCGTGGCGTATTAGGGGGGTCCCCTTGTTTTAGGAGCAAATAATATTAGTAATTAGTGCTGTCTATGCTTGGTACACCTGTATGGTACATTTTTCAAATCCTATATATGCCAGCCCCCATTCATCCCAACCCAGTCCCCAACCATGTACATGGAACCAAGGGCCGAACTCACCCAAATCGGTGGGGTCTAGCATACACACACGCCAAAGTGCAGATAGCCTCGCCCCAGCTTAATGGTAACTGCAGGTGATGTAAATGGTCCTGGCTATATATGTTAACACAACGGCTTCAAAAGAAAAGAAAAGAAAGAAATTGGGAAATGAAAGATGTAACAAAGAGGGTTTGCTTAAAAATGTGCCGATTGAGCCTATTATTCATAAATGGCCACATACAGTCCCCACATTGCGACATGCAGTCTAAATACGTGCACGTGGCTAGTATAGACCATGTGGCCGCCCAAAGAAATGTTGGACACAAATTGAATAGTTAGTGAATAGGTTATAAGCCATAGTAAGTAACAGAGCTTACTTGTGATAGCAGATATAGATACCAAATATCTTTGGGGACGCCACGCCAAAAAGATAGTCAAAATGAAGTTTATGAGAAACCTATTATGATGCCGGTGCAATCCTGGGGAATTGTTTTAAAGTTCATAGGCTTTTTCTATAACAAAAAGCAAAATAGTATGGTAAGTGTACTGGTAATGTATTAAATGCGTACATAGCATAAATTTTTACGTAGTGTTATCTAATTACCCTGTGTGTGGCAACTCACATCAAACCCAGGGTCTCGCCTCAGAACCAAGATCAGACAATAAACAATGACATGTGCGTGGAGATAATTTTCCGCTGCATTGAGTCTGTAAAAGCCAGAGAAGCAAACGCTTAATCATGGAAAGGATCATAAGTTAAAGAACAATCATCAGCGAAGAAGTCCTGTATGGAACAACTATAATACCTGATAGTGGCGTGTAGTGTGTCAGGGCGTCCCCAATCGCCTGCTGAATGAGTGCTAGGCAGCGCCGGCCTTATATACATCACCCACTTGGCGGGTAACTGACGTCACCCGCCAAGTGCGGACATGAAGCGTGACGCGCATGCGTCCCCGCTAGAGCCGTAGAAAACTACATTGTCCATGCTGCACCACGGTGCCGCATGGATAAGGCCAGCACCACCAACGCCCTCTAGTGGAAGGCGACAGGCAGTGAAGGACTTGGAGTAGTACGGATCGATGGAAAGATAGCCAGGACAGCACCAACATCACGAATTGAAGGGGAGGGAGAAGGAAAGGACTGTGAGTCCAACCTATCTCCTCCCCTTATCGTCCGTACAGTTCCCGATGTGCAGGGCTGAGGGTACCATGCTCCAAGGCGGAGTGAGGGGCATGTCACCCGAAGGGGACTCGTCCATGATCCAGGTTTCATGGCCATGACGGGGAAGGAGGGAAGGAACGATCAAGGACCAGGCATGAGGAAAAGGCGGGGGCATAAGGATAGGATTTTATTAATATGCAGAGAATGCATTAAGTTAAAAAACCTGAAGCCTTTGCAACCACCTTAAAAATGATATGCAGTCCATTTTTGATTGGACTGGAAATGAGTGGCAGTATGTAAAGAATTGATCTAGCACACAAATGTAAACATAAAATGGAAGCATCAATAACAATATGAAAGAAGAAAAATATTGCAGTTGGCATATCTAATCACTTATAAGGTGCAAACTTTTACATTTTTTAATTGGGGGGCGGGGGGGGGAGGTAGATCTACTCAAATAATTACAGAGCTGTTTTTGTTTGTATCTTTTATGTGAGCCTAGATAGAGTTCAGCTATAAGATCATAGCCAAAACTGTAATATCCCCCAGCCATGATATGCAGCTTCAGCAAAGCTTGGTAAGGTAAATGGTTAACAAACACGCTGTTTTGACCAATAGGTTGTTCCTTTAATGCTTGGGCAATTTAATTTTGTATGGATTCCAGTTCTATAAAATCTCCAGTGAGCTACATGCTTTTTCAGCTAATTGACATCTTTCCTTTTAATTGTTTAATTAAAATATAAATATGAGTTATATAATTAAAATAAAATGTATGTAATAACTGCAGCGTTAAAAAAAATATTGAAAAAGAAAAACATAATCTTAATATTGTGTTAAAAAACCCACAATCTCATTTAATTCAGTCCCTTGAGTAAAGTTATGTCTGCTTGTATTTTGTGACTTCTACCATATACAGGCAAACAAAATTCAAGTAAGGTTGATGGTGTCAAGATCATTTAAGAACACATAGTGCAGCAAGATGTGTGAGACTCCTCATTGAAGTCAATATCTGCCACCACCACCTTGTGCTAAATATTAGCTTACCAGATAGGATGGGGACCCCAAATGGCAGAGGTCAGAGTGTGCTTAGTATGGTACAAACCCCATACTGGATAATAGAAGCCACCTGCACCACCTTTCCGCTGCTCTTTTATTTAAATAATGCTCGTGGTATTTCCTGAGCATGAAAAAAACAGTAGCACAGAGCATTTAAAAACAATATATTTCAAATTACCAATAAAAGAATGGCACGAAATTCCACATATATACCACAAGTAATATGATTACTTAAATTCATGCAAATCAAGAATTGTTTACGTATACATGTAAATGTTATTGTAAGCAACAACCACATTTTTTTTTAGTTTGCTGAAAATGTACGTATTTGAAGCCAAATGTATTACTTCTAAAGATTAACATATTCACAGGTTGTGAATAATAAGAATAATAGTAGACACTGCTATGTCTTATATTTAATGTTTGAAAGCAACTGCCCTAAATCCTTCTGTTCCTAAGTGGGAATTAAACTTGTTTATCTCCAACACATTCTTTACTTTAGAGGGCATTACAATGTCTTTTATTTTTAGTCTAACAATAATGCATACCCATGAAGCTGTAGAAAAAATCATAGCAGTTACATAAAGAAAATTAAAATACAACATTAGTATGACAGTGTAACATTTTAAGCCATTGGGTTTAAAAATTCTTTTCAAAAACCATCCATGTATAATAACCCTACTCTGCTTTTCCTCTACAACCTGTTTGCTGTTCTCTGAGCTGGTAGAAGGTGCAGAGGTCTTGGATGGTTTGTGTAGCCCCCTGCGAAGAGCAGTTCTTGTTACTCTTCTGGGAAACATTTTCAGCCACAGGATAATGGGATAACTGTCTGCGGTCTTAATTTGATTTGGAAGTGATTGCCCTCTTAGAGGCACACATGGACTCAAGCTTTCTTGTTAATGGAAGAGGCCAGACTTTTCAACATTTCATACACATGTACTTTATTTATTTTATTTTTTTTGCAATTTCTAAAAACATAGTATTTTTCTAAAGTGGTTCATCTGTAGATTACATCACATTTAATTTATCAGACACCACTAAATAACTAGTAATGATTTATCATGGTTTTCTGTTTTTTTGTTACAAACTATAAAAAATAGTATCCATGAAAATGAAAAAAATATAGGTTATTGGTAAAGATTCTGTGTTTTATCTTCCTGGTTATCAAAAGGTGAAAAATGATTAGTATATAAGGGTATGCCTCTTTCATGGACAATGAGAGACTGTGCTTAGACATAGTTACATCTTCTGGCATGCCATGATGAGTTTCCAGGCTATACAACTAGCCAGTGCCCCAGGCAGCAGGGGGCATCAGACTCCACCCTATCCTCTGTAGAGAGGGACCTGCTTTCACTCAGTAGTCTCACTGCTCGTTACAGGAGACCTCCTACTTCCTCCTTCAGGTGCCCACTCAATTGTGACTCTTCAGACCTAAAAGAAATACTGAGCTCTTGGTGTAGCCAGTTCTGTATGATTGCTGCACACATTACTTGTACAATAAATTAAAACCACTTAGAGACCACCCACCACATGTATACTGTGTCTGGGCGGCTCTATTGTGAGAAACAGCGTAACTGTATGTTTCTTGCATGAGATACTGCGGGTGCACCCGGGAGAGCACACGTGAGTCTGGCAGACTCTATGTCCACCGTTGACCCATGATTGCCCCATAAAGAGGCAGAACTGGGATCTGCCTATGTAAACAAGACAGATCCCCTTTCTCACATGGGACAACGCTGAAATTGTCTGTTCCTAGTAATCAAGAACAGCAATCTCTGTGTTGTCCCAGTGAGCCTACCCCACACACAGTTAGAAAACACACTGAGGGAACACAGTTAACCCTTTGATCACCCTTAGTGTTAACCCCTTCCCTGCCATTGTAATTTATACAGTGATCAGTGCACTTTTTTAGCACTGATCACTGTATTGGTGTCACTGGTCCCCAAAAAGTGTCAAAACTTTTGCGCAAACAAATCAATTTACACTTATTGGGATTTTTTTACCAGAAGTATGTAGAAGAATGCATAGTGGCCTAAACTGATGAATAAATTCATTTTTTTACTTTTTTTTTTTTGGATATGTATTATAGCAGAAAGTAAAACACATGTTGTGTTTTCTTTCAAAATTGTCGATCTTTTTTTGTTTATAGCGCAAAAAATAAAAACCACAGAGGTGATCAAATACCTCCAAAAGAAAGCTCTATGTGTGGGAAAAAATGATCAATTCACAATTATCAGTTAAAGTATTGCAGTGCCTTTTCACAAAAAATGGCCTGGTCATTAAGGGGGTAAAAGTGGTTAATGTGTGCAAATATCATAAAAAGTGAAAATCCAACAAATAACATTTCATTCTATGCAAACTTCTACAAATAAAGTGCAATAACGCGTGCAAGTGATCAGTGCATTCAGTTAATACAGTACAATCAAAGGACTTATGTCCCTCTTTGTAGTGCATTCCACCACTCCAAACATAAATCAATGCTGATACATGATTTAATATGGTCCCTTATAAGTTTCAGTGTTTTCACTCTCCAACAAGTGCGTTCTCAAATTACACTGTGACTCCTCCACCCAATAGTCCATAAAACTCACCAGAATTTAAGACTATTAATATCAAATGGATTTTTCATGCTTTTTGCCATATAAAATGGCAGGAACTTGATCTTGCTTCATAAGATTTCCCTATACAGTGGTACCTTGGTTCACAAACTTAATTTGTGAACCAACTCTGGTCGCTAACTGAATTGGTTGCAAACTGAGGCACATTTTCCCATAGGGTTCAATGTAAATCAGGTTAATCCGTAATTAACTTTTTTTTTTTTTTTTTTGAACCACAAAGCTATGAAAAAAAGTAAAGTACAGTATGAAGAGAGAAAACACTAACCTTGCACATTCTTGTCACCTGCATTTGCGCTTTGCATATTCTTGTCACCTGCATTACTGCTCCGCACTTTCTTCTTGCCACCATGCTTGATCTGCATTTTCTTTGGAGCCATACTGGATGTATAGTGCAGTATGTATGTGCTAAAAAGCTTCTCAATACTGTACTGTAAGTGTCTTCACAGTACTTTACACTTTCAGTGTCTCTCTGTGACCCGCAATCTCACCAGAGCAGGGAAAATGGCCGCAAAACGTGTTTGTGAACAGAAGCGTACGTGAACCAAGGTAACACTGTGTGTGTTTGTGTGAGTGATATATATATATATATATATATATATATATATATATATATATGTATATAGCACTATATTACCAAATGTATTGGGACACCTGCCTTTTTATGCACATGAAATGTAATTTATTGAGTCAGCCCACCCTTTGCAGCTATAACAGCTTCAGGTCTTCTGGGAAGGCTGTCCTCAAGGTTTAGGATTGTGTCTGGGAATGCTTGACCATTCTTCCTGAAGCACATTTGTGAGGTCAGGCACTGATGTGGACGAGAATGCCTGGCTTGCAGTCTACGCTCTAAGTCACCCCAAAGGTGTTCTATCAGGTTGCTATGTGCACTGGTCCAAATCATTTGGTGGAGGAGGGATTATTGTGTGGGGTTGTGTTTCAGGGGTTTGCCTTGGCCCCTTAGTTCCAGTGAAGGGAACTCTGAAGGCGTCAGCATGCCAAGACCTTTTGGACAATTTCATGCTGCCAACTTTGTGGGAAAAGTTTGGGGATGGCCCCTTCCTGTTCTAACCAGTGCACAAATCAAGGAGAGATATGGGTGAGCGAGCTTGGGGTGAAGAAACTTGACTGTTCTGCACAGAGTCCTGACCTCAACCCAATAGAACACATTTGGGATGAATTAAAATGGAGACTGCGAGCCAGGCCTTCTAGTCCACATCAGTGCCTAACCTCACAAATGCGCTTCTGGAAGAATGGTCAAACATTCCCATAGACACACTCCTAAACCTTGGGGACAGCCTTCCCAGAAAAGTTGAAGCTGTTATAGCTGCAAGGGGTGGGCCAACTTAATATTGAACACTTTGGACCAAGACTGGGATGCAATTAAAGTTCATGTGCGTGTAAAGGCAGGGGTCCCAATATTTTTTGGTAATATAGTGTATATACAGTATAACCAGAAGAAGATAATATCCATATTATAAAACATTTTTTTATTTATTGAATCCACATTAAAATAGTATCAAATTAATGTTTGTTGGTGCCAATCCTGGCTCTTAGGTATTACATGTGTAATCTATTGTTGAGGTAGGGTATAGCTGTGTTTGCACTTCATTCAAAGGCATTAGGTTCATATGAGTGATGTTTACACACGCATATAAGGTATACGGTTATTTTTTTTGCACTCAAACAATGCTATCGGGAGGTTACAGATTGAGCATATTTAGCTCTTTATGTCATACATATAGCACATTGCTTATAACCAGACATCCATCCCACAACAGGAAATCAAATCCCTTCCCACAGCATACATTTGGATAGCACTGCTGGAATCAAGTAACAAACATACCCTTCACTTCAGGCTTTGAAACTTCAAACTTCTCCACAAAGAATACAACTGTCACTTAACTAGGTTAATACATCATGGTATCGTTGTGTAACAGTAATTCTTTATGAAAATCATCCCATAGAATAAGGGATTTCTAAGAAAATATGTTCCCAGCACCACATTCCCCCCAGTATAGGGGGATTCCATCAATAAATTAGATGGCAGGGCTAAGTGTCTCCAGCACCAAAAGACTATTGTTTCAATGACTGTCCACAGGTAGTAACATTCACCACCCAACAACCAATGCCGTTTTTCCTGGTTGGAGGAAAATTTTGTTCCAGTCATAGAATAGAACCTCTCTTATATGGTGGAAGGAATGGGACCAATCTTTATAAGGACCACTTACAAGTCTGGACAACATCTCCACTTTTATAATATTGTTTTTCTAACCACTTCAATACAGGATGTTTTTACCCCCTTCCTGCCCAGACCAATTTTTAGCTTTCAGCGCTCTGACACTTTGAATGACAATTACTCTCTTATGGTACACTGTACCCAAACTTTTTTTTTTCACACAAATAGAGCTTTCTTTTGGAGGTATTTAATAACCTCTGTTTTTTTTTTTTTTTTTTTTGCGACAAGTGAAAAAAGTGAAAATTTTGGAAAAAAAACCCACTTTTTTTTTTTAGTTTCTATGATAACATTTTGGATAAGATTTCCTCTATATCCCTGTATGCTTTAATGGCCACACTGTGTTGAGAGGAAACCATGTGAGTAAGGTCAAGATAAGGTTTAATGTTACCATAGATGGCAAACTCCTCCCACCATATACAGATTTACATATGTTGGTGTGAATCTGGTGCCCATTGAAGCTCCTCTTATCTGTAGATTCCATTCCCAATCAAAGGAGAAAAAAACACCCCTTCCAATATGAAAATCTTCAGTTCCGGGGAGTAATCAGAGTAAAGATCCATATGGGGTTGTAGGGCTCTAATACCCAAATTATGGGAAATGGAGTAAAGTGACCTGACATCACAGTTCATCCATTTGTACTGGGTGCTCCATTGTACGTTCTTTATGATACAGTTTTTTTATTGATGTTTCAAGGTTACATGCAAGCTTAAAGTGGTTGTAAAGCTTTCTTTTGTATGAAATAACACACGTCTATACTTACCTGCCCTGTGCAATGCCTTTGCACAGAGCAGCCCCAATCTTCTTCTGGGGTCCCTCGCTGGTGCTCCAGGCTCCTCCTGTTCATTGGATGACTACACGGAAAGCCACTTTCCATGGGGGCACCCATGCAGGCTCACTGTGTTAATTGACACAGACAGTGGGACTCAGCCCGCCCCCAGCTCCTGCTGCTACCAATGAGGAGAGAAACAGCGGCTTGGAGCCTCTGCGATCATGCACATCACTGGATCAACTCGGGCTTAGGTAAGAAAAAAGGAGAGGGTGGGGCTAGGGGAGAGCTGCAGCACAGGTTTTTCACCTTGATGCATAGAACTATTCTGTTTGACATAGAATTCATTGAGTGAATGTGAGGCAATCCCAAGATGACACTGGCATATGGCTGATATCAACCTGGCTGCATCTAAGGCTTCACCCGTGGTCAGGAGGGGTTGGTCTTGGAGTGTCTAGGACTCTAATAATACAGATTCAGTATCTATTTGGTGACATATAGTAATCAGTCCTTGCCCACCCTTCCCCTTTGTGGGCACCTTGTTGGGACCCTTTAGATGCTCCCTGCCTTGTTGATCGCCCTTTCATTATTATTCCATCTTTAAAGGTTATGCCTCGATTTGCACCTAGAGAGACCATTATCTTCTAATCCCTAATCCCTGTGTATGGGACATTGTTTAATAGTGTCACTTTTGACCACACTCATTGCACCCCTTGAACCCCTGAGGAAGCCGTGGGATGTTCTACACGACCTGCTATGCAATGTTATAGTCTCAATATATGACGTTATATGTATTTGAACGGAGTTGCTGGTTTTCTCATGGGGGTTGCAATAGTAGAAACATAGAAACATAGAAAAGTGACGGCAGAAAAAGACTGAGTAGTCCATCGAGTCTGCCCCTTTTTATTTTTTTTTTTTTTTTATTTTTATTTTTTTTTTTTACATTAACCTTGTTGTCTGACTATGGATTTATGTTTATCCCAAGCATGTTTGAAGCCATTTACTGTTGACTGTCTCACAACCTCTGTTGGTAGTTTATTCCAATCATCAACCACCCTTTCAGTAAAATAATACTTTCTAAGATTAGTTTTGAACTTCCCCCCAGTTAGTTTGAGGTCATGTCCCCGTGTTCTTGATTTTGGTTTCATATTGAAAAGACTGCCCTCCTGAACCTTATTTACCCCCTTGAGGTATTTAAAGGTTTCGATCATGTCTCCCCTCTCCCTTCTTTCCTCCAGACTGTACATATTAAGTGCCTGAAGTCGCTCTTGATATGTTTTATCCCCCAGACCTTTCACCATTTTTGTTACCCGTCTCTGAACTCGTTCTATTTTATCAATATCTTTTTGTAAGTGAGGTCTCCAGAACTGGACACAGTATTCTAAGTGAGGTCTCACTAAAGACCTATATAGAGGAATCAGAACCTCCTTGCTCCTGCTGGTGATCCCTCTACTGATACATCCCAGAATTCTATTTGCTTTTCCCACTGCCTGGTTACACTGTTTGCTCATTTTGCAATCATCTGAAATAAGCACCCCCAAATCTTTTTCTTCTGTAGTGCTGGCTAACACTGTGCCCCCAATGCTGTACTCTCTAAGCGGATTCTTTTTCCCTAGATGCATTATTTTACATTTAGAAATATTGAACTGCAGTCTCCACTGCTTTGACCAATCTTCCAGCAATGCCAAATCATGTTCCATGTTACAGACCCCTCCAGGGATATCAACCCTACTACACACCTTTGTATCATCAGCAAAGAGACATACATTGCCCAGCAAACCTTTAGTTATATAGTAATGTATCTTGCTGAATACGTTTTTAAGAGGACTGATGTCCCAATTATTTTAATTAATTTGTAATAAAAATGTATACTGTTTATTGAAATGAGTTATGATGTTGTTGAATTATTCTTGTAGATGGAGTCTGCACCTTTAAAATCCCAATTTTTCTTATCCAATTGTGATGTAATATATTTAGGGGGTGTGGTGCTGACAAATACAGTTGGACTCAATTGTATCTTAGATGGTCAGACCATGCTATAGGAGTAATATCTGCAGAAATAATATTTTTTAGCCAGGGGACTGATATGAAGAAGTAGTCTAGCCTGGATTACATCTGATGTACCAGAGCATGGCCATTTTATAGTATGATAAAGTATACATTAGCTCTGTTTGATCAAGCTGCATTATAACATTCACATTATCAAATTCTATTCAGGCTGTACCCTTTTCATATGTCTTAGGGGCAGGTTTGTGCCTGGGATGACTAGCCCCTCCTTCCCCTCTTACCACAGCTGGGACTTCCATGTCTCTATGCGTCCCAGAAGCAGGAAGCGATCAATAGATTAGTGCAGCGTTCAACGCTGCACACCCACCGCCATTCACAGACCATACTGTGTTTTTTTTCACATCCCTTTGAGAGTGGGTCCCCCGGCTGCCGGACTTATCTACAGTTCCCTCGGGGTCTTCTCATTGACACATGAGTACTGTATCGGACATGTGGCACTGCATGGATCCTTACCTCCAATGTACACAGGCATTCATGTGCAATTGCAGTTACATTAAGGGTGACATACACACACACACACACATATATATGTGTGTGTGTGTGTGTATATATAAACAATATGTAATCACTCCACGAGTTAATATTCCTAGCGCTCAAGGACTATTGCCATTATAAAAAAAAAAAACAATATAAACAGTTATGCAGGTTAAATGTAATCAGGGGCAGCTGCTTTAAATTAAAAGTTAATCCAAATGCCAAAACAGTCACAAAGTACTAGCAGCACTCCTTTTAAATCCATAACACCCATGTGAATGTCCATATGCATACAATGCAATCTCCACAGTCCATACACGGTTCAATCTGATTGTAGGAGGAAAAAATAAAAATCGGTATGATCCACCTTCACCACACCGCGTGAGACCTTTCCCCCAAGGTAATAGACTCACCAGAGCTCTATGATTAAATTGCCCCAAAAGGAAATCCTCACTTGAGATGAATCCACCCTTGTTTCATGCCAGATACCAATGTATGTCCGTAGTGCATGTAAATGACAAGAAAGCTCATATAGTGTAATATTGCAAAATTTATTTAATTTGCATTGTATGCATATGGACATCCACATGGGTGTTGTGGATTTAAAAGGAGCGCTGCTAGTACTTTGTGTATATACAGTATTTATACATATTTATATTTTTTATACTGTACATGTTCATTCACATTGAGGGGTTTATGGTATTTCTCCCCCCCCCATTTCTTTGATCCCTTGGGGTACATCAATGCATTGCACTTATGGGAGGTTCCCTTTGTCTTCCAGCATTGTAGACATTTTATGAATGTCAGTGTTTTACCTATCTGCTTCTTAGCACGTTTACTGTGTATTTAGTACTGAGTGACATAACATTTGTATTACCGTATATACTCGGGTATAAGTCGAGTTTTTCAGCACATTTTTTGTGCTGAAAAAGACCCCCCTCGACTTATACCCGAGTCAGTGTCTGTGGGTGATCAGTAGTTTCTTTACCCCCCCCCTCTTTATGGTATTTGGGGAGTTACACTTACTTGTACATGTCATATTTTTTATATTTATACATATTTATGACATATATGT
>BLSH010287064.1:429582-444858 GCA_018402905.1 Glandirana rugosa | reverse complement strand
AACATATGATATGTATGTCAATAGTGAATACGTATAGGGTACATCAATAGCATATGAAATGTACTAGGCTAAATAGCAAACAATAAAGAGATGAGTATTAAGTCTGTAATTTTATGGCCCTTATATTGTTATGTGTTTCTCAGGTGCAATTGGTAGGCCCAATCCAAGTAAGGGTGCCTACTATTGTAGTCCAATGAATATGTTCACGTGTCCATAGTGTGATCTAGGAGAACAACTTGAAATTAAAGTGACGTGATCAACTTGATAGTGCTCTGGACTGACAAGCCACACTGATAGATGGATACACTTACCAGAAGCTGGTAAGACACCAGCATGTATTGCAAGATCCAATAAGGTGCAATCCAGTGATCCAAGAGAACAATTTGAAATGAAAGTGACATGTGCTCAACTAAATAGTGCTCTGGAGTGACAATCCACACTAATAAATGAATGTGCTTACCAGAAGCTGGTAAGACACCAGCATATGTTGTAGAATCCAATAGTGCAGTCCAATGATGCAAATCTTTCTTCAAAAGGTCAAGATCAGTCGGCCTTCGCAACCACTTTAAAAGGGTAACTAGGCCCCCTTGTAGATGAATGGTGCCACTCAGGCAGAATGGTATTATGGAATAGAGAGAAAAAGGTGCTCCATAGCGTAATCCAGTATTGCACAAAATGTATTAAAAGTGTGGTTAAAAACACCTACATTCAATAAAATAAACTAAGCTCAGTGTATACAGATCCAGATGCAGTCAACCGGGGGGACAAGACCCAACGTGTTTCTTTTCACACAAACTTCTTCTGGGGTGCCCCCCCCATGATCACTGCACATATATATATATATATATAGAGAGAGAGAGAGAGAGAGAGAAAAGCATGTTAACCAATCCCTCCCACCATTCAAAATGGCGAATGTCAGTCCCCAGGCTCCAAGATGGCGTTGCGGCATGCGTTCCATGCCTCGTTTCTGGACTAGGGGTGGTTAAATATACATAAATGATATAAAGTGTAGAAAAACACTATGTTGTGCTTTCCACGCCTCATTATACTAATGGTAGAATGGCGCTTAATGGTAGATGATCACCAGCCGCCGCACCGGAAGCGGCGCTAAAAAATGGCACCACTAAAGATTACGTGGCCTGATTGGAAGCTGTCGCAGGTGGACTTCCGGAAGTGTTGTGGAGTGACCGCGACTCGGAAGTGACGCGCCTAGTAATGACGCGCATCCCCAGGGCTGCGATCATCAGAGGTTGATAACTGATTATTTCCGGGAATTGAAATATGCGAATTGTAATCATGGAGGCGAACTCTGGGAGGGATGGATTGGTCAGAACCGATATGCAAATCAAAGCAAAAACGAGCAAAGTTAGATAATTACAAGTTTGAAAAAGATATATATAAAAATAAAATATAATGGGACTCTGAATGGAATATGCTTGTGAAGAAACAAGGCCTGCATTTACAGGGCGCCATGTTGGAGCCTCAGGGACAGGACCTCCACTTACATCAGAAGATAAAATATCGCAGTTAAAAGCATCATATATCACAGTAATTAAGTGAAGCTTACAGAACAATAGTATTATAAAATAATGGATAAAAAATATGCATAAAAATAGGATAATGCCACATGTTGTAATAAAGGCTACAATAAAACACCGGGTTAAGTGAAGTGAAAGTGCATGATACCACTTGCTAATGAGACATATGCATGTATACATGTGTATATATGTGTATATGTAGGACAAATAGCTTGTCAGTATTGTATCTATATTGGGTAAAGAAATATATAATATAAAATGATTGGCCAGTAAGGGACGAAAAATATAAAGTGTGATACTATTGCCGCAAAGAAAAGGAATAGACCAAAGAAAATCTATGACAAAAAGTGCCAAAAATGTGTGGAGATGGGTAACCCTGATCACAGGGATCAAAAAAAAAAAAGGAGGGAAATAAAAAGAGAGAAAGGGGTGAAGTATTATTATGTTGCCTCAGTAGAAAGGATGGGAAAGTGAAGGGACTTTCTGATAAGGCTATTCTGTAATGTGAAATGGGACGTTCTGAAAACATTTAGGCTTTGTTTATGAAAGAATTGATATCCCGTTCAATGTTGAGGCTGTAGGGATGGTAACAACGGAGTTGGTGTATCCAAAATATCTCAAGTTGTGACACACCTCTCTGTATAGCCCCCCCCCCTCCAGGGGGGCACATATTTGTCAATGATTTGAAAAGTAGTGCCCCTCGGATCTTTATTGTGGAACTTTAAAAAGTGTTTCGGGACACTGCAGTTGGTTTTGCCCTTATGGATGTTTGTGATGTGTTCATTTACTCTGGCGGTAAATGATCTCACAGTCCTCCCAACACTGTTTTTGACATGGGCATGTATGAAGATAAACCACATTCTTTGTGTCGCAGGTGCAGAAATGTTTCAACTTGTAGGTGCGCCCTGTTATGGTAGAGCTGAATTCCACAATTTTTCTGCTTCTTTGTGCATTCAGGTGGCAGACCCTACACTTCTGGCATTTGAAATAGCCCACCAGATCATGGAAAAAGGACACTCGTCTAGGTGGGTCAATTAAATTGGGGGCTATTTTGTTTCTCAATGAAGGAGCGCCTCTGAACATCACTCTAGGTGCGTCTGGGAGTTGTGGACCTAACGACCTATCATTTTTGAGGATGGCCCAGTGTTTCTTCATGATGTTTTTAAGCTGTTTATGTTGAATGGAATAGGTCATAAGAAATGACCATTTGGAGTCACTAGTTTCAACTCTCGGTTTGTCAAGGAGTAGTAGGGAATGGTCAACTTGGAGAGAATTCTGTATCTCTTGGTCCAACGTAGCCCCATCGTAGCCCTTCTCCTCAAATCTGTCCTTCTAGACTTAGGCTTGAGTCAGATAATCTTCTACATTAGTGCAATTGCAGCATAAACTTAAAAACTGGCTTTTAGGGACCCCTTTTAGCCACGGACAGTGGTGGCAACTATCAGTGGAAATAAAGCCATTGCAGTCCGTGAGTTTGAAAAAAGTTTTTGTGTGGACCTGTTTATTCCATATTTCAATGTCTAAGTATAAGAAATGGATGTGTTCTTGACTGTATTCCAAGGACAGTGAAATACCTCTGCTATTGGAATTAAGTTCCGAAAAAAAACTTTCAAGGGAATTGGCTGTACCTCTCCATAGGAGGAGGATGTTGTCAATGTATTGGGCCCAAAATACCAATTTGGGTCATCTGCAGGCATAGGCGACATCCTCCTCCCACTTAGCCTTAGAAAGGTTTGCTAGGCTGGGGGCAAATTGGCCCCCATAGCCACGCCCTGTTCCTGGGAGTAAAATTTGTCAGCAAACCAAAAATAGTTGTGGCTAGTTGCGAAAATCACCAAATCCAAGTTGAACCATCTGTGTTGCCTGGTCATCAAAACATCCTGGGATGGTAGTAATCAACTGCTTCTATGCCAAGTTGGTGTGGGATGCAGGTATATAAAGAGGCCACATCCGCTGTGGCGAGAAGGTCACCATCTACTATAGATATACCTTGCAATAGGCGGATAGTATCCTTGGTATCTTTTAGGAAGGTGGGCATTGTTCTTACTCTGGGCTGTAGGTAACAATCAATATAGCAACCAATTCTGGAGGTTATGGTGTCTATCCCGCTAACAATCAGGCGTCCTGGTGGATTAGTGGCGTCCTTATGTATCTTTAGTAGGTAATAAAGTACCGGAATTCTCAGTGCCAGTGGAACAAGATAGTGTTTTTCTTTCTTGTCAAGGATCCCCTCCTGAAAGCCTCTGTTGATGTGGGAAGTTAGTTCCTTCTTGTACTTGTAGGTGGGATCAGATGGCAATTCTTTGTAGGTGTTAGTGTCACTCAAAATTCTATACATTTCAGCTGGTAAGTGTATTCATCTATCAGTGTGGATTGTCACTCCAGAGCACTATCAAGTTGAGCAAATGTCACTTTAATTTCAAGTTGTTCTCCTGGATCACACTATGCACAGGTGAACATATCCATTGGACTATAATAGTAGGCACCCTTACTTGGATTGGGTCTACCAATTGCACGTGAGAAAGACACACACTATTTTCGGTCCCTCCATCTTCATTCCATGTGGAATGGTTTGACAATATAAGGGCCATAGAATTACGGACTTAATACTGATTATCTCTGTATTGTTTGCTATTTAGCCTAGTACATTTCATATTTATCTATTTTATTGATTTACCCTATACGTATTCACTATTGACATACATATCATATGTTTAAGGTCATAATACATCGCTGCACTTTCTGAATATTGATATACATACACACGCACACGCACACACACAATCTCACAAAAGTAAGTACACCCCTCACATTTTTGTATTAAATGTATAATATTTTATTATATCTTTTCATGTGACAACACTGGAGAAATGACACTTTGCTATAATGTAAAGTAGTGAGTGTACAGCTTGTATAACAGTGTAAATTTGCTGTCCCCTCAAAATAACTCAACACAGCTATTAATGTCTAAACCTCTGGCAACAAAAGTGAGTACACCCCTAAGTGAAAATGTCCAAATTGGCCCTGATTAGCCATTTTCCATCCTTGGTGTCATGTGACTCGTTAGAGTGACGATGTCTGGTTGGACGAAACGCCACGTCAGGTAGGGCGTTCTGATGTCACCGATTTGTTTTTTATGCCGAGGCTTGTGAAGCTGGCCAGCTGAGACTCTTATTGCAATTTTTATACTTCCATTCTGTAAGTGTAATATCTTGTTTATTATTAAAGTAAATATCAGTATTACACTATTGTGAGTTTATTTCCATATATGCTGTGTGGATGGACACTGGATATTGAGTGACTGCGGACAACTCCGGATGAGTGACAATTGTGACATCTGCTGGATACAGCCTTTTTCCCCTAGAGGGACCCTGATTGGGTTAAGTTGCAAGCTTATTATAACTTGCTTCTGGTAAGCAGTCTATCTTACAGGTGGAGGTACCTTGAGTGAAGAGTGGAGCACTGGGTGTATCTAAAGTTTTACCAACCCTGCTCTCTATATCCTATGTTATTATTGACTGGCTGCCAATCACCTTAAAGACAGTTTCCTAGCTGTGTGGTTCACCACATCTGCAGTGATCTGAACTTTATATACTCCTATACTGCATTGTGGCTGGGATATCTGCGTTCATTGATACTTGTCCTGCCAGACTGAACACTTAATCCCATGTAATCATATTTATGCTGATATCTATGGACTGCTCTCTATTATTGTGTTCTCATGATAATATGTATTACCTCATTTAGCTTATAGTGTAGTCATTGTTGTTTTTTAGAATATAATAAAATATTTACAAAAATGTAAGGGGTGTACTCACTTTTGTGAGATACTGTATATAAACACACACACTCTCACTGGTCATTTTATTAGGCACACCTGTTCAATTGCTTCGTAACACAAATTGCTAATTAGCCAATCACATGGCATCAACTGAATGCATTTAGGCATCTAGACATGGTGAAGAGATTTTACTGGAGTTCAAACTGAGCATCAAAATGGGGAAGAAAGGAGATTTAAGTGACTTTGAACGTGGTGTGGTTGTTGTTGCCAGACAGGCTGGTCTGAGTATTTCAAAGACTGCTGATCTACTGGGATTTTCACGCACAGCCATCTCTAGGGTTTAAAGAGAAAGGTCCAAGAAAGAGAAAATATCCAGTGAGTGGCAGCTGTGTGGACGAAAATGCCCTGTTGATGTCAGAGGTGAGAGACAAATGGGCAGACTGGTTTGAGATGATAGAAAGGCAACGGTAACTCAAATAACCACTCGTTACAACCAATGTGCACAGAACACCATCTCTGAACACACAACACATTGAAACCTTGAAGCAGATGGGCTACAGCAGTGGAATACCAAACCAGGTGCCGCCCCTGTCAATTAAGAACAGGAAATTGAGGCTACAATTCACACAGGCTCACCAAATTTGAACAATGGAAGATTGGGAAAAATATTGCCTGGTCTGATGAGTCTCAATTTCAGCTGCGGCATTCAGATGGTAGGGTCAGAATTTGGTGTAAATAACATGAAAGTGTGGATCCATACTGTATTGTATCAACAGTTTAGGCTGGTGGTGGTGTAATGGTGTGGTGGATATATTCTTGGCACATTTTGGGTCCCTTAGTACAAATTAAGCATCATTTAAAACCATGGCATACCTGAGTATTATTGCTGACCATGTCCATCCCTTAATGGCTATAGTGTACCCATCTTCTGATGGCTACTTCTAGCAGGATAACGCACCATGTTACAAATCTCAAATCATCTCAAACTGGTTTCTTGAACATGACAATGAGTTCAATTTACTCCAGTGGTCTCCACAGTCACAGGATTCCAATCCAATAGAGCACCTTTGGGATGTGGTGGAATGGGAGATTCGCATCATGGAAGTGCAGCTGACAAATTTACAGCAACTGCGTGATGCTATCATTTCAGTATGGACCAAAATCTCTGAGGAATGTTTCCAACACCTTGTTGAATCTATGCAATGAAGAATTGAGGCAAAAGGGTGTCCGACCTGGTACTAGCAAGGTGTACCTAATAAGTGGTCAGTGTGTGTGTATGTGTGTGTATGTATGTGTGTGTATATATATATATATATATATATATATATATATATATATATACACACACACACTATATTCATGAAAATAAATACATAACATCTTTGGTTTGTGATTTTACCATTGTTAACCGGATATTGCAGTAAATGTCTCTGTCTCAGATGTTCTAAACTGATACTCAAAGGTGCTGAGATGGGGAAATAGCCTTTTACAGCACTCTCAGAATCTGTTACCAGTTTTCTGGATGGTTGTAACACAATAATCTCATAGTAACCAGTCAGGTCTCACTATTTATATTCCTATCAGGGAAAGTTGATCTCTCTGCCCTACTGATAAAGCCTGCACATGTTGCTATTTATGATTTGTTTGCTTGAAAATTGGTGTGTAAATCAGAAGTGGTGACAAAATTTTGAGCATACTATTAAATGTATATAGTATCACATTTAGAGGAGGCTCTTTGTGTTGAAGCCTCCTCTTGCTTCCAGCTTTCAGAGTTCAGTGCACCTTCCGTTTCCTAAGTCACCACTAAGTATGTGTTAGATGGACTAAGCAGATTCAGATAGTGATGAGCGCTCACCTTACAGAAACAGATGTGGTGTTCATAACATGCCCTTTAAGGAATATACTCTTAGACCAGTAATCCTCCTTCAAAGGTAATAAAAAACAAGAGAGGAAATGAAAGACAAACTGGCTGGGGTGAGGATTGGAAGTTCATAATTTACTCTGGGGCTTATGTTAAATGGGTAAATGCTAAAGAGACAGTGTGTTCAATTTTCTACATAGGAGGCACATTAAACAGAGAGACTGTGATGGGAAAGATGGGTTCTGTCCACAATAATTTATGGAAGCAGTGTTTGATTGTTTCCTTTTACTTGTAAATGTGTCAGTTATTGCATGTTTGATGGGACTCATCATCCCCCTCCTCATCTTTTGCTCCTGAATGCAGGCCATAGCTTTGTTTCTGACTCTTGCACTACAAATTCTGTTGTTGTTGTTCATTTAAAATACAGTTTTTTAAAAAAAAGTATCCTTAGTAGACTCTTTCATGCTCATCAATGGGCACATTTCAGTGATCTAGGCATTTAACACGCAAGATGGCTGTCGTGATCTAAGGAATCAGTGGATTTAAGAACATTGCAGATCCACACATTTAACATCTGTACTATACTTCTGAATCCCAGAGAAGACAGACATACACATGCAAAAGCTGTCATTATTCAAAAAGATACTAACTGATATTTGAACAAGTTAAGTGAATGGTTACAATTAATCACTGCATAAATATGCAGCTTAGAGGACCTCCGGTTCCGGCACCGTATGGAACTAGGAGACTTCAGCTCCTGCCGCTCTCCTCCAAAACCCACTGCAAAGACTGCCAGCTCACGAGGTACCCCCTCCTGCTATCTTCCTGGTCAGGGAAACCACTATGGCCTGCTTTCTGGAGTGATCCATGGCCTTAACGGTCCCAGCTTCCCCCCCTCACAAGGGACACAGCACACGCTGCAACCGATATGGCACCCTCAGCTCCTTCTCCTGAACAGCATGCAGCACAAGTGCCCACGCCCTCCCAGGATCCCCCCCCCCCATGCTCTTACAGGCGGACCCTGCCTCTCCTGCCAGCATAGCTCAGGCAGTGGTGGCTCTACTCACCACCATGGTTACCAAGGCCATGGATCATGGATTGGGCCATTTCTAAAGGGCTAGAGAATCTGCATAAGGAGCTCCATCTGCAATCTCTGTGGATTGGTCATACAGCGGAGCTCATCTCCTCCATAGAAGATGACGCTGCAGCAACATCTGCTCCTGTAGCCAGACTTTCCTCAGTACAAAAGGAACTCCAGGAGAAAGAGGATGACCTAGAAAATCATTAGATGCAATAATCTACGCATCATAGGACTCTCACCTCCATTTGCTCCACCACCATCCCGGAGCAACTGGTATTATGCACCCCCTGCTTGGTTGAATGGGCACACTGCATTCAACAGCCATCAGAATCCCGCTCCAAGCCCTGACCAGTGATTGTCTGATACCTAAACTATGCGGATAAACATGCCATACTTAAAATTCCGCCGACAGTGTAACCTGTCTGTTGAGGATCATCCTCCATTACTACTTTCCACTGATTATTCCGTCAAAGTCATGCGCCGATGTAAGGCCTTCTCGGCGGTCTGCTCGTCCCTGTACATAAGCAGTTTAAAATATCATAGGATGCCATAAATAGCAGAATGACACTTTAAAGGGAATATTTTAGTGGCCTTCACTAGCCATTCCATGGATGCTTCTATATTGGGCTTCTGAATGTTGGGTCAGGGCCTGTATCTGCATTGGGATTGAACACAAGGCTTATGAAGGCACCCAGGTTTGAGGGGCTATCATGCTGCTTAGAGATTGAGTTGGAGATCACCAAAGGTATTTGACTTGTAGTGCCTGCACTTTGACAATATTGTTAATCTGACCAATGTTATAACCTAACCTACCTGAGGTTAAAAAGCTGTTGCTGATTTCATTTATAAAAGTGCAGGCACTGGGTCTGGCATTCAAACTTTTCAAGCATCAGTAGCTACCTGTATTACTATACTACTGTTGTACTTGGACTACCTGGCATAATGTTCAGAACAAACCCCAGTTGAACAGCAACTCCTCATTTCTTCCATTTTGGGAATTCCACCTGCCTCCAGAAACATATAATTCAAGGTTTCCTCAGATCAGGTACAGTAAAATACTTAAAACATATCAACCAATAGAACACTCCCTCCCAAAGCTGTATCAAAAGCCTTTTTGAATTCTGTTTGAAGCTCTAAACTTTTTATGTTCCTTCAAATGCACTGCTATGTCTCCCAAGTTTCCCACCGATAACATCCCACTACCAATTAGTTGGATCTTCTTGATCGGATGTTACAGGGACTTAACCTACATAAACAAACTATTATTGATGTACACTTGCTGTAGAAAGTATCTAACAAAATCCACAACTGCTGCTATTCATAATTCTTTTAACAGCATGGCCTTCCTACAGGGAAATTTCATAATTTTACAGCATCAATCTACAGGGAAATTTTGTGAAAATCTACCAAGGAGCATTTATATCTTTTCTTATGGGACTCAGCCATTCACTCATTTGTTTTAAATAAAGCCACCACTGTGCAAACCTTTACAATGCTTTCTGTGCCTGCTCAAAGATGAAACATTTCTCTCTCCAAATACAATAAAATATATGTGACTGTTGGTTACAACACTCTGTCACAGGCTAGTGATTATTATTATTATTATACAGTATTTATATAGGGCCGACAGTTTGTGCAGCACTTTACAATATTAGGGCAGACAGTACAATACAATACAATTCAATACAGGAGGAATCAGAGGGCCCTGCTCGGTAGAGCTTACAATCTAGGAGGGAGGGTTAAATGATACGAAAGGGCAATAACTGTGGGGGATGGGTTGATTGAGAAAAAAAACAAGTGCAGTTGTTAGGTGGCGGCAGGATAGGCTTCCCTGAAGAGAAAAGTTTTCAGGGATCGCCTAAAGGTGGATAGATTTGGGGATAGTCTGACAGATTGGGGTAGGGAGTTCCAGGGGATGGGAGCCGCTCGGGAGAAGTCTTGGAGGCGAGTATGAGAGAAGGTGATGAGGGAGCTGGAGAGCAGGAGGTCTTGAGAGGAGCACAGAGGACGATTAGGTTGGTATTTTGAGACTAGGCTGGTAATGTAGCTGGGAGCAGAGTTGTGGATGGCTTTGTAGCTCATTGTTAGTATTTTGAACTTAATTCATTGGGCGAGTGGCAGCCAATGGAGGGATTGGCAGAGAGGGGTGGCAGACGCTGAACGGTTTGTAAGGTGGATGAGTCTGGTAGCGGCATTCATGATGGACTGAAGGGGGATAGTCTATTTAAAGGTAGGCCAGTGATGAGGGAGTTGCAGTAGTTGAGGCGAGAGATGACCAGGGAGTGAATCAGGAGCTTTGTGGTTTCATTGGTTAGGAAAGGACATATTTGATCTCTCACTTAATTTTATGGGGCCCAGTGGAAGTGCCTTACTAATTTTTGGCCTTCCCTCTCTACTAGTGTCACCTTAAGATAACCTGTAAGTGACTCATGATGGGACCACTATCTTTATACTACTTTGTATCCAACCCAATATGTGTATGTTATTACACTTTTCCCATCATGGAAACTCTGATGGCACTTGCTATTGTTTTTTTCTTCTTTTTAACCTCTGTAAAAGCTTTCTCTGTACAGCTGTGGCCAAAAGTTTTGAGAATGACACAAATATTAATTTTCACAAAGTCTACTGCCTCCGTTTTTATGATGACAATTTGCATATACTCCAGAATGTTATGAACAGTAATCAGATGAATTGCAATTAATTGCAAAGTCCCTTTTTGCAATGAAAATGAACTTAATCCCATATAAAACATTTCCACTACATTTGTGAAGAAGGCTCCAGGGTGCCTAAGAAACTCCAGCAATCGACAAGAACATCTCCTAAAGTTGATTCCGCTGCAGGATCAGGGCACCACCAGTGCAGAGCTTGCTCAGGAATGGCAGCAGTCAGGTGTGAGTGCACACACAGTGAGGCAAAGACTTTTGGAGGATGGCCTGGTGTCAAAAATGGCAGCAAAGAAGCCACTTCTCTCCACGAAAAAAAATCAGGGACAGACTGATATTGTGCAAAAGGTACAGGGATTGGACTGCAGAGGACTGGGGTAAAGTCATTTTCTCTGATGAATCTCCTTTCCAATTGTTTGGGGCATCTGAAAAAAACCTTGTCCGGAGAAGAATAAATGAACACTTCAATCAGTCCTGTGTCATGCCAACATTAAAGCATCCTGAGATCATTCATGTGTGGGGTTGCTTCTCAGCCAAGGGAGTGGGCTCCCTCACAATTATGCCTAAGAACACAGCCATAAATAAAGAATGGTACAAAAACAGAGAGCAACTTCTCCCAACCTTACAAGAACTTTTTGGTGAGAAACCATGCCTTTTCCAGTGACAAGTGGCTTGGGGAACAACACATTGAAATTTTGGGTCCACGGCCAGGAAACTCCCCAGTCCTTAATCCTATTGAGAACTTGTGGTCAAGCTTCAAGAGGCAGGTGAACAAAAACTCCTACAAATTCTGACAAACTCCAAGCATTGCTTATACAAGAATGGGCTGCCATCAGTCAAGATGTGGCCCAGAAGTTGATTGACAGCATGCCAGGACGAATCGCAGAGGCCTTGAAAAAGAAGAGTTGACACTGCAAATATTGACTTTTTGCATAAACGTGTGTAAATGTAATTGTCAATAAAAGCCTTTGACACTTGGTTTTATTTATACTTCAGTATACCATGGTAACATCTGACAAAATTATCTAAAAACACTGAAGCAGCAGACTTTGTGAAAATGAATATTTGTGTCATTATCAAAACTTTTGGCCACGGCTGTACAAATACCAGTCTTGCTAGACTATCTCTGAATTGAAAACTACAAGTCATTCCTTTTTTATGCTTTGAATGATTTGTGGAAGGATTTATGCAACAATTTATAAATAAAGCATTGATTTGATTTCAACATAAAGAGAAAATATTTCTAGAGATTGTGTTTCCTGATACACCAAAGATTATCTGGGGGGAGCACCTTCCTTCACCTCCTAAATAGGCAATTTTTGATATCCTGGAAACACGAGAGGTTATAAAATATTCCTATGCATCATGTCCTTAGCATCAAAAAGCAATTGACAAATGGATCTACCCAGAACCACCCACAACTATGTGGAAAGGAACACAACATTTTTTTTATTATTTTTAGAAGCATGGGAATCATTTACTGACACTCTACTGACCTTGACCAAGAAAAAATGGAAAAAAAAGAAAAAAGACACACTTGTTCATTTCAAGAACACTTCCTAGTGACCCTCTGGTCCAACTACAACTCCCTTTAATTCCGTTGGCTGGCTGCCACTGAACAATCCACTGATGGTTACTCTTTATTAACTGTCCTACAGTGTTGTAACTGTTTTTGTCCTTCTTTAGTAATCATAATCTACACCAGGGGTAGGCAACCATAAAGTGGTGGAGATCTATCTCAACAACATGGGAGAAGTCAAAGATCACCGGGCACACTGTCACCTCCTCACACCTAATTTAAACCTCTAATTGCCATACTACTGTCTCACAATCGCATGCGTTGTATGGCAATCATGGGTTTAAATTAGTGCAGCACTTTTGAATGAGCCCTTAGTTGCATTCGGCAGTTAAGGCTTAGGGCTCGATCACACGTAAAGTTGGGGGGTGGTAAATGGAGTCATGGTTTTACCATCCCCAGTTCCAAACTCCTTTAGCTGCTGAGGCAACAGCCAAAGGTGTACACATGCCAAAGCAGGAATTAAACTCCCTGTAGCTGTGTTACTGTGTGTTACTGCCTGCCAAGCAAGATCCGTTCAAGTAAATGCGGCCACTCTGCAAGCGCCCGGCAACTGCATGCTTCTGTGAGATCCAAAAGGTTAAAGCAGGTGGTGAGAAATCAGCACAATGCTGCCTGCTTTAACCCCTTGTTTTCTGTACTGCACAAGGTTGCAGGGTACTTGCAGAGCGACTTCATTCATTTGAATAGGTCATGCTTGGCAGGTGCTACACCCACCAACCATGAAAGGGCGTATAACTCCTGCTGTGGCTACGACATGTGTACACTCCCAGCCACTGCAGCTAAAGGGGGTGCAGTTAGTGCCAGGATGGGAAAAAAACACGTCTTAACTATGGGGTTTTACCACCCCCCAAAATTCAAAACATAAATACATCTTTATTGTTCTGAGCCTCTTATGAGGCTGCTTTCACACTGATGTGCTGCGGTTTACCTGCACCCCAGGTGCAGTGCAGTGAATCTGTGACTTTCCTGGGTTAGCTACACTTTGCCAGAGACATCTATTATATCCTGCAGGTGTAGTGCACTTTCTGAGAGCACACCAGACTCCTGCTTTCAAAAGTGCACCAAACCCACAGGATATAATAGAAGTCCTATAGTTAGGTGCAGCAAACCCACAGGAAAGCTTCCGGTACACTGCACTTCAATTGCAGTGTGGGTAAACATCAGTGTGAAAGCAGCCCTATACTATTATGCCCAGTGTATTGCTTCACACTGACCTGAAGATCTCTTCTTTCCTGCTGCTGGCACCATTCTGGAGACCGCTAGCCGGGATAAAATCTGGAGTGCACTTGGTATCACTCTGCATGGGACAGGAGCCAGCACTACAGAGGAGGCATCGGCTTATGCGGCTTTTGCTACCTACTACAGCTCCAACTTTACAAGTAGTCCCTCTGCATTGCACTCTGTTTGAAGCTCTGGGATGGCAGTTTAGCAAGCCCAGACCAGGATCTACCTGTCACCTGGCAGCAATCTACTGGTAGATGGGTTGCTGACCCCTGATACATTGTGTTTTGTAACTTTTTTGTCAGTATACAATGCATGATAACCATTTACTATCCTCAATAAGAAATGTTTGATACAATGTTATTTTTCCATGAAGGGTAAAGGAACACCCGCCTCAGCTGCTGATACTTGCCTTCCTTTCACTCAGTTGTTGCTCTGCTTGACTGCCGAGAGCTAATAGAGTCAGTTCTGTGTGAGCTCTGTGACGACATTGGGTGCACAAGTGGCAGTTTCCTAAGCACCTTCGCTGTCACATAGGAAGAAGGGGAGAATGAGTCTCCTGCAAAACCCCCCACCCCCCTAGGCCCTCAGAGCCCTTTCGCACTGCGACCGCGGGCCACAGAAGTGGTAAAGTGCCACTTGATTTAGCAGTGCTTTACTGCTGTTTAAGCGGCACTTTCCTGCCGTTAGCGGTGCACTTTTAACCCCCAAGAAGGGGTTAACAAGGAGTTAAAAGTGCCCGTGTCATGGTGCTTCGGAAGCGCTTTTGAGGCACTTCGGAAGCACTGCCTGTTCATTCCAATGGCCAGGGGCGGGTTGGGATAGCTGTATACAGCGCTCCCAAACTGTCCCAAAGATGCTGCTTGCAGGACTGTTTCTTACGTCCTGCAAGTGCACCGCCCCAGTGTGAAAGCTAGGGCTTTCACACAGGGATGGCATGAGAGGCAGTTTTCAGGCACTATTTCTTGCGCTAAAACGCCTGAAAACTGCCTCAGTGTGAAAGGGGTCTAAGTAGTAGGCATTTTTCTTTGATCCCAGTGGACGAATGGACATTCAGGAGATTGAAGAAAAAAGGTTGAAAAATTCCCGCGCTGGTAAGTCCTCTCTTGGGCAGACTACCAACTGGACAAAGGTAAATGAATTGATGCGTGCAGCCCTCCACGGACGGGGAAATCCGAGAATAACTAAAAAACAAGAGAAAAGAAAGGCGCGCGCACCTAGACGGGTTCTCTCCTGAATGGTCGCGCCCTTAAAAAGTTGGAAAAAAGAAGTTAGAGGACTTACAGGTAAGCAGGTGACCCTAGTTTCTTTTTACGGATGATGAATCTGGGGAAAGTGTGACTCCGTCAAAAGTCCGCAAAATCGCGTTCTTTATCACGGACTTTTGACGGAGAGTACGGTAGGGACACACTTTCGGGATCGAAAGTGTGACCCCGCCACGTGAACGTCCTGCATTCTTTGTCAGGACGTTCGTCGTAGAAACCCTGTCAAACCCTCGCGACATATGTCGATAGGGTTGGGCGGGGACCGGTAACCTTACTTGTCCGTCACG
>BLSH010287064.1:412996-424290 GCA_018402905.1 Glandirana rugosa | reverse complement strand
TGCTATTGGTGTCCCTGTCCCTGTTTTAACCTACAGCACTTGTAGACTACTACTCCCTTTTGACCCCCCCCCCACTTCCCTTCTTTCCCCGTCTCCTATTCCCCCCCCCTTCCCTTTTATTTTTTATTCCCTCCTATCCTTTCTCTCCTCTCTTATTTTTTTACCTGCCACCTGGGAGGGCTTTGCTGATAGTGGTCACTCTCATGTCCTGATCTTGCCCACTGGTCGCTGCTCAAGATGGCTCTCCTTATGGTCACCTCCTTAAACATGCAAGGCCTAAATACCCCGAAGAAACGCTCTCAGCTGCTGGCTGACCTAAAGAAAAGCAGAACCCAAGTTGAGGAAATGCATTTCTGCGGTGACCATATCCCTAAATTGACTAATGGGGCCTATCCAACGGTATACCATAATGTCTCTCTCATCTCCAAATCCAAGGGGGTTAGCATTCGGTCCCCTGGACTTTCGAGGCACAGCGGACGGTCACACATGGTCACTACCACCTCCTGAAGGGGAAGGTGTCCGACATGCAGGTCACCTTTGCAAATGTATACTTCCCAAATGTAGACCACCCCCAATTCTTGCGGAAGCTACTCTTGGAACTCTTGCAGTTTACAGAGGGCCTTCTTATCTTTGGGGGCGACCTTCATTTCACCATGGACCCACTTTTAGATGCTTCACACGGTTCCTCTCGCCCTCCGTATGCCCGCCTGAAACGGATCAAGGCAGACCTACAAACCATGCATCTGGTAGACCCCTGACGACTGCTTCACCTGCAAGACCGTGATTATTCCTTCTTCTCTCAGGTCCACCACACTTACTCGTGGCTTCAATACCTACTGATACCTCACAAAGATCTATCCAGAGTGGTGTCTGCGGATATTGATGTTCTCTCTTTCTGACCATGCCCCGCTTCATCTGACACTCCAATTGGGCCCAGTTTCCCAGACTCCATAGGAGATTCGCTCAGAGCTGCTGGCCAGCATTCATGATTATTTCTCCACTAATGAGGGCTCTGTCCCTAATCCACTGATGGTTTGGGAGGCCCATGTGACAGTGGTCAGGGGAGTGCTGATAAAAATTGGGGCCTGTCTTCAAAGGGAGAAGTCTCGTCGTATGGAAGAACTTTTGGCCCAGATGCGTAAGTTGGAATGTTCCCATAAAGACACCCTGGCACGCTCAACTTATTAGGATCTCCTTAGAGTCTGCGAGGAACTTCGCTCACTTTTATTTCATAAAAGGAAGCAAAAACTGGCATGGGCCCACTGCACAATTTATGAATCAAACAAACCTGGCACACTGTTAGCACAGGCACTGCGCGGTCCCCGAATGAAAACTTACATCTCCAACATTATGACCTTTATGACCTCATCGGGGCAGAAGTGAACTACAACCGCTGATATGGTGGCGGAGTTCAAATCTTTCTATGAGGGCTCCCCCCCCCACTTCTTCTAATGGCAGACCCACCCCGCAGTCCTATATTGCCACTTTTGGCATGCCTTCGTGCCCCCTCTCAGTCTGGGAGGAACTGGAGAAGCCCATTACAGTTGAGAAAATGGGAGTCACTTTAGCCCACTCCAAACCGGAAAAGTCTCCCTGCCCTGATGGCCTCACTCCGTCGTACTACAAAACCATCTTTGAAATGTTTTAAGGTCCACTGGGGGGGGTGAGCTATCAGACATTCATGTCTTCACATATGGAAGAGTCTCCCAGCCATCTATCCCAAATGTTATGGTATTTCTTGGGACAGCCCCTGTTCATGTAATGACTTTTTTATAGGGGAGAGCGACATTCACAGCTCTTATCCATTGTTGTGTCGTAGGGGGTGAGATCCTCAGCCATGTTCTAGCTATCTGCATCCTTGGCGAGGAATACCGTTTCTTGAAGGAAAATGTTTAAATATGTGTCCTCGTCAGGGAGGGAAATAATTCTCAGGATGCATTGGCGTAGGCAGAGTGTTAGGGGGGAGCCCATCTTGTCATGCAGGAACCTGATGATTTGTGACCAATAGCCCTGGATGACGGGGCAGGACCACAAGAGATGGAAGAAGGAGCTACCGGAGTCAGCACACCTCGGACACAAGGGACTATAGCTCGGGTCGTATTTAAGGATGCAATGAGGTGTGATGTAGGACCTGTGCAGAATGTAAAGGTGTGTAAGGCGGTCAGATAATCTGGGGCATGCTAATTTAAAGACTGCCAATGACTCCTCCCAGTCATCATCCGCAATGTCACCCATGTCCGGCTCCCATCTAGATTTAAGCTGGTAAGTCTGGGCAGTGACTCCAGGGATCAGGAGGTTGTTGTAGAGTATTGAGATTAGCTTTTTGGGGTCATGTCCCAACAGGACATCAACCAAAGGCAGCATCTCCAGCTGGGGGACAGACTCTCGGAACTGGGACTGCAGAGCATGACTGAGCTGAAGGTAGCGGAAGAGCATGAAGTTAGGGAGGGATTACTGGTCCTTCAGGGTTTGGAAGGTCTTAATGTGTCCGTTGACGATAACCTGCGAAAGGTACAGGGCGCCCCTGGCAATCCACAACCCACAGTCTGGAACAGAAGACATCTCAGGATGGTGTCGAGAGTCACCAAACCTCACAGTGATGGAGAAGCATAGAGCCTCTACTGCCCAGGCGAGAGCCCCCAGGAGCTGAAATGGTTGACCACCAGTTGGGAGGACTGGGAACACGCCAAAGTGATGTACCTTTCTCTATCTGCATGATTAAAATGAAAGAAGTGGGAAAGTTGGGATGCAATATAGTATACCGCCAGGTCAGGGAGTGCGGTGCCCCCCAGGTCGGCTGGACGCTTTAGGGCTGCCCAGGGTAATTTATGACGTGAGGACCCCCAAATGAAGGTGTTGATGATGGATTCCATTATCTTAAGTAAGCTGAGTGGGATATCCACTGGGGCCTGCCAGAAAATATAAAGGAGTTTTGGAAGAAGGATTACTAAATTGATCCGTCCCATCACCCAGAGGGGCAGACGGGACCAGACTTGCGTTTTGACTTTAAGCAAACCGAATAGAGGCTCAAGGTTGAGGGTTATGTAATCGACGGGAGATCTGGAGACCTGGACACCCAGGTATTTAATTTGGCTTGCGCGAGTGAGGGGCAGGAATGTCTGAAATGATGAGGGGGGCCCCAACATCAACTGGCAAGATCAGTGATTTGGACCAGTTGATGCGGAGGCCCGAGAAGGTGCCAAACTGTTCAATGAGCTGTAGGGCGGCCTGTAGTGAGGTGCCAGCATCCACCAGGTAGATGGGCATGTCATCAGCATACAGGCTGACGACCTCTACCAAAGGACCAGCACGGAAGCCTCTAACACAAGGATGGGCCCTATGCGCAATAGCTAATGGGTCGACGGCTAGCGCGTACAGAAGTGGGGAGATGGGGCACCCCTGACGGGTCCCACGGATGAGGGGAAAGGGATCAGAGAGCATGCCGTTGACTTGGATGCGAGCTGTGGAAGCTTTATATAACAGTTTGAGCCATTTAATGAAGTTAGGACCAAATCCAAAGCGTCACAAGCATTCCCATAGGTAATCCCACTCTACCGAATCGAATGCCTTTGCGGCATCGAGACTGACCACCACTCTGGATCCCACTTCCTCATGTTGTGCTTGGAGATTTAAGAACAGGCGTCGAAGGTTAAAGGCTGTGTTTCTGTTGGGCATGAACCCAGTTTGATCTGGGTGGATTAGACTGAGGATCACTTTATTTAGGCGGAGGGCAAAGATCTTGGCAAGTATCTTGACATCTAGCTGTAGCAGGGAGATCGGGCGATAAGATTCGGTGTATAGAGGGTCTTTACCAGGTTTGGGTATTAGGGCTTCACCCATGGAGGGGGGAAAGGTAGAGGATTCGAAGATGTGGGTATACAGCTCTTGTAATTTAGGGACGAGTGTATCTTTAAATTGCTTATAGAACTCTGTGGGGAGCCCATCCGACCCTGTGGCTTTGGAAGAGCGGAGAGATGACAGGGCCTCCTCTATGCAATCAGTGGTGGCCAGAGCCTCCAATATTGTCCGCTGGGCGAGGGATAGTTGGGGAAACTCAATACCCTGAAGGAACGCAGTCAGCTCCTCCTCCGCATAATTGGTTGTGGATGTATACAGATCAGCGTAAAAGGAACAAAACTCTGCAGCCACCAGTTCGGGGTCAGTGATTATGCCTCCAGGGGACTGGAGCTCCACTACCACAGGGGGTTTATTATCGAGGTGGGCCATGTAGGCAAGTAGTTTGCCTGCACGTTCACCATGTTCATACACGTGTTGTTTAATAAAAAAGATACCGCAATTGGCCCTCTCATAGTGCAGCTGGTCAACCAGCCTAGTCTGAGAACGCAACAAGGATGCATTGGAGGGGGAGGGATCCCGAAGAAAGTTTGCTCAGCCTCCTCCAGCCGGACTCCAGCCTGCTGGAGTACCAGCCTGGATGATGCTTTGTGCCTATTTATGCGCACTGAAAGGAGCATACGGCATGGAGTTTGAAGGCCTCCCAAACAGAGCCAACCTGGGCTGAACCACCATTAATACGGAAAATATATGTCCACTCCCTCTCAATGTCCCCTCGTATTAGCTAGAACGGAAAGCCAAAAAGTGTTTAGCCTCCAGATCCGAACCGCAGGGGGGGCAGGCAAGCGGAGAGTGATCCATTATGGGGAGTGATCGGACAGTATCCTAGCACCGAACCCCGCATCCAAGAGATTTGGCAGTAGGGTAGGTGTAATAAGGATTAAATCTATACGGGACATAGAACAAGTTGATGTGAAGCATGAGAACTGTGATGTATTTGGGTATCTATGCCTCTAAGTGTCGAGTAAAGAGAACTCCGTGAGGAATCTGCCAAATCTTGTGGTAGAGGGCAAAGCAGATGAGGAGGTGCAGGGACTCCTATCGACCATCAGGTTAATGACTTTATTAAAATCCCCCAGCCAGATCGCCGGTACTGCGGGGTGCCGGGCCATAAAGGCCACCCCAGATTGTAGCGGGCTAAACTGAAATGGAGGGGGTATGTAATACGCTAACAGGAGAATTTCAAAACCATTCACAGTGACATGACGAAATAAAAAATGACCCTGCAGATTCGACTGCAGTTCATGTAACTGGAATCGCACCAATTTAGCAATGAGAATTGTAACACCCCTAAAATTGGAGGTGAAAGGGGTCTGGTACAGCCAGCCGACCCAGGGTTTCTTGAGGGCCAAATGCGCTTGTCCCACAAGGTGGGTTTCAACCAGGACCATAATATCAGCCTGGAGAGATTTCAGGTGGGAGAGGGCCACAGTCCTTTTAGGCTTGGCACACAGCCCCCGGACATTCCAAGTCACCAGAGTTAGAGACGCCATAATGGGTTGAGAGGGGAGACATAGCTGAGTGCAGTCAGACCCACAAGGGGCACCAAACAGTTCAGTAACACATATAAACTGACATCATACCCAATAGGCAAAAAAGAGAGAGCAACCATAACATAAAAGCAGAAAAATAAGTGTAACAGTGAGGCCGCATACACAGTTTGCAGTGTTACCTCCCCAATTCGAGGCATCAGGAACCGGATAGTGTCCAGCAAAAAAGAGGGAAACCAATAGTGGGGAAAAGTATCAATGGCGGTATAATGTACCAGCAGCATAGGAGAGAACCAGCAGCATGTCAATAGCAGATTATAAGCAATAAAAACAATAACATAAAAACCAAAACCGCTCTGAACCAGCTCAGCAGAAGCAGCAGGCTGCTATCCCCCAAACCTGGAGGGGCATGAGCTGACCAAGGAAACCAAACTTGAAGTAATGTCAATGTAGAGGTTGGTGTGACCATTAGAGGCCAGGGGACATATTTCAGCTGTAGAGCACACAACCCTTGTCAAGCCGCCCAATATGTAAATCACTTGGGGGTGACAGGAGGTAATGGAGGGCCACCCCAAATAGGGAAAACGTGGGGCCCGTAGGGGCCCGTGGAAGGTGAGTAAGGTGGGTAGTAAGCTAGGGAGTGGAAGTGCAGTCTACTCACAGTACGGCGGCAATGAGGCGGGACATTGCAGGAGAGCACATTATTTCACTGGAGACAAACCAGCTGTCCGCTGGGGATCGTGAAGGAGAGATGCTAGGCCGGGACAGGGCCCGCGGCTTCGCGGTGCTCCAGCCAGGAGAGAACAGCCTCAGGATCCTCAAAGAATTGTGCCTTGTCGTCGCAGATCACCTGGAGTCTCGCTGGAAACAGCATGGTGTAGGCAAAGTGGTGTATCCAGAGCTGGCGCTTGGCTTCCACGAAGCGGGGCCTCCTTTTCGGGACATTGGCAGAGAAGTCTGGGTACACAGCAATGTGGCTTTTGCCAAAGGGGATGCTGCCCCTTTCTTGAATGAGCCGCAGGACTGCGTCCCGGTCGCGGTAATTAAGAAGCTTCGCTATAAAAGTACGTGGCGGGGGGGCGGGCTGCAAGCCGGTGAGCGCGCTCCACCACAAATGATGAGGAGAAGGCCTCCCTGCCGAATGTCTTGGTGAGCAGGCACTCAAGGAAAGCAGATCTTCTTCCACGCGGTTGATGCGGCGCTCCGATTCCTTGACCCATTCTCTCAGAGTATGAACATCTTGGCGAATCAGGGACATGTCCACCTTTACCTCCTCAATCCGAGCCATGAGAGTGGTTTGGCATAGGGAAATAGCTTCCAGGACTCTGGTAGTCTCCGCCAAGACTGGCGCCTCGGCAACTGGAGGAGAGGAGGTGCCATCTTCCCCATTCAGGCCGCGCTCCTTGTGGCGGAATTTATCAAATTTAGAGATGGCCTCAGACGTTCTTTTCGGCGGGGACATGGCAGGAGAGGATGTAGCTGGCAGCAGGTGGCAATCTGTGAGTTTAGCAGAAAGGATGAAGCCTCCATGATAGTATACGGAGATCAGTCGAGCGGAGCTCTCATGCAGCACTCCCTACTCCATGCAGCTCCGGACCACGCCTTCATTAATATAAGCATGTTATAAAGGCATTTGCACGTATGAAAAATGTTTGCGGCTAAATTTTCAATAATAGAATCTATCACATTCTAGCTTGTATGTTACATTTGCACTTCCAAATCCCATTTATATCACCCTGATTATATGCTACAAAGAAATATTTAATTTTGACTTTTTCCATCACCTTTCTAATACTTCTGGTAATCCTTCAGTCATTGCTTTGAAATCACTTCATCTGCCACGATCTTCAGGGGCCTTTATAGAGAAATGCATTAACCCCTTGTTTGCCATGAACTTAACTCTGCATTATCAAACCTCATTATCTCATTATAGTGTTTTACATGTTTGCCTGTCCAAATGTAACAGCCCACAGAAGACAGTTACATTGCGTCCAAGGATAAGAAAAATAATCTAATCATTTTTCATTCATCATATTTTTTCCCAGAGATCCCTTGGAAACGAAGACCTTTTTCTCTCCCTCCATTATTTGCGCGTGTGAAGAAAGCAGCAGGATTTGCTGATAAGTCTATTTTGCAGAGTACATCAGCTATGAAAAATGAGAGCTCCTCTCATGTCTCTGATTTGTAAATCTCGTTTATTTTAAAGGTTACCTGTAGTTTCTCCTCTTTTTTTTTTATTTTGTAGTGTTTGCAAGAAAATGTTTCTTGGTTTATTCATGCTGACAGCTCAAAAAGCTTTGGACCTAATTAAAAGTATTTTCACTTGCACCTTTAGTGAACCGTTTCATTATGCTTCAATGCACAGATTGCATTTTGAAATATGGTGATAGTTTAAATCTGACCTTTTAATCTGAAAGTGCCAGAATTTCCTTAAAACTACACTCCCAGGGCCACACGTTATGTATATTAGCTGTTTGGTTAGAAATTATCTTCTGTACATGCAATGACTAACAGCCACAGACACAACAAAAAAAAATGTGTTTATTTCAGTGGCATATCTGCATAACTAGTTGTCCTTTTTGCTGATATTTATATCCGTTTGTTCGTTGACATGCTTTTTTTTTCTTGCAAATGAAAGGTGGACATTGTCCTAGTTGCCTGGGTGTTTGTAGTTTTATGTGATTTACCAACTAGCTTAATTAGAATGAATGAGAAAACAACAATTATTGTTTTTATGCTCTTTTCTTTTTAGCTTTCCCAAGGCACATTATGGGTGTCACAGGTAAAAATGGACAAAGGGTAAATTAAAGGTTGCCTATAGCAACTAAATTCAGGCTGTCATTTTTGTAGTACATATCAAAATCAAGAAATAAAAAATATATGAAATGATTCACCTTTTAGGCTGGCTCCTCATAGCACCCCCCCCCCTTCTTCCAGAGTGCACCCAATTTTGTTTTTTTAAGCAACTTTGTTAAGTTAAGACCTTATTCACATAGCAATAATAGGAGGGTTTTGGAAGGCTGCAGCAAGCATGTGCTAGTTTATCTAGATACCGCTATTAATACCCACAATAGTCTTCTCCCCTTTTCAAAAGAGTCTCTAGGCTTTTGTCTGTCAATTATCAATAACTAGCTTTTTCTGAATTGTTAAAATGAACATTTGAATTACTTTACTCAGTTAAAAAATCTGGGAATAACAGATTACTCAATGGTCTTTAATTTCTGTGTTCCTTAGTTGTGTTCTCACCTACTACCTAAATTTGCTCTTGTGTGTTTATGTATAATGAAGATAGGGATGTTAAAGGATAAGCTCAGGTCTGCAAAAAAAAAATTATAAAATATTTCTCACAAGCCTGCAGAGCATTGCACCCACCATCAGTCAGGCTCCTGCAGACTCTCAGTACAGCTGTGTACCCGTATCTGCTACTGAAGAGCAGAAAGAACCAATGAACTGCAAGAGTGCTCACCAGCGCCCTCACAGTTCATTGAGAACTACAATCTGCTGCGGTGGCAGACAGGACTTGGAGTTCACAATAACAAATCAGCACTGCTCAGCCATGACTCACAAAGGAGCTAGAAAAAATGGTGACCAGGCATAAGTGTCTCCACACTATAAATCACTCTGCTGTGAAAAGTCCAGCCGGTAACTCTGTAACAGCACGATAAGAACACTTTATTTGCTACAAGAATAAAACTGCTTACATGTTTCGGCTATCAGACCTTGCTATGACTAAGGCCTGACAGCCGAAATGTGTAAACAATTATATTCTGTATCTACCTTGTAGCAAATAAAGTGTTCTTATCGGGATGCCAGCTGGACTTTTCCCTGTTCCCTGCAGACAGGACTTGTAGTTCATTCACAGAACCTCACAGCTGTGCAGTTCTCAAATTGTGATCGCATGTGCAGAGAGAAAATATCAGAACGGGGGGGTGGATGTGGGCCTGCTGCTGCAGTAACATGTTACTTGTTACATCCTGAATACGAATGTAACATGTTACTAAAGGGGTGAACTTGTCCATTAAAATATAGGTACACACTAAAATGTAGGCTTCTTTAGGGGAAAAGATCAATGGGAATGGTTCAACTGTTCAATGTCTCTAGAATAGACTATATTCAAAATAAGTATGTCACTTTATTAGTATAGCTATAGACCTTATACAATTTTGCCATTACTAATTTATAACTTATCTGTAGTATATAAATTTAAAACTGTAAAGCACTGAATTCATAAGACCTCATAGCCCATAAACCTGATTTAATTTCAGCCAAGGGGTTGAATATCCAAAATAGTTTAAATATAATATTCTAGAAAAAGCTGTGAATTTGCATATCTGTGCTCTGGTTACAATATTTTCTAGGTAAAGTTCATTAGTAACACTTGTTTCTGTATATGCCACGTCTGTATATTTAGCAGTTATGGCCTCTTATGCACAGTTGGGAAATCAATTTCCCTTAAAATGTCACCTGTGTTAGTTATGTATGTAAGTGCAGTTACACTAGTGTAGCCCTTAGTTGCCATACAAAAGCAATGTAGAAGTGTTGCTTGAAGGAAGCAGAGATGAATTAAGACTGAACGGGTCCTACGCAAAGTAGCAAGCAGCTTTGCTCCCCCCATCCCTTTGAAGTGATGGACTGAAACAGGCACAGAAAAGACACACATTAGCTTTGGATATACTGCAGGAGCAGGAAAATAAAAGCAGTCGCCGGGCTCTCTTGACTTACTTTGGAAGCCTGCCTAGGTTATGGCAGATATGGATTGATGAAGAATGGATTCATGCCCCCTTTATTACATCATTTTACATTAATTAAGACTGCAGTAGGCACATAGAAGCTATCCAACTTGTGGTGTTTGTACTGGCACAGTTGTCCCTTAAACCAGACCAACGGTCTACAGTTGCATTCTCCTAGTGAAGTGACAGACAGTTGCACCATACCTCTGGTTTACTGCAAGAGCATAAAGGTTGTAGATGGTCCACATGTGCGTTCATTGGTCCCTAGTCCCTAGACTCCTACTTAGGTTGCATTTTGCATGATCTGACTCTGGGAAGTGTGATAGACTTCACATCTGGCTGTATGTTGGCAGGTCTCTTTTGTAATGAAGGTCTTAATCACAAAACCCAGAATAAAAATTGTCTGACAGCCGAATAACACATTTTTTCCTGTATGGCCAAAATATTTGGACTCAGTAATTGACATATCTATACTGTTTGAGTTGTCTATAATATCAAGAATAGAAAGTAGCCAACTTGCTTAGCAGACTACTATGGGGTCCGTAGCAGGGGCAGCCTGTCCATTAAGGGTGCAAGGACACCGCCCCCTCTGTTCTTGCCACCTCCCTATATGCTATGGATAGATTCATGCATAGCATGAATCTATCCATGGCCACCCCCTATTCATGCGGCCGGCCACTTTCAGGATGCCGGACGCATGAATTACCACGGTGGGGAATTTCTTTAAAGCAACTCATTAGAGCTGTAAGCTCTAATAGGCTTCAACATACAGTATCTCACAAAAGTGAGTACACTCCTCACATTTTTGTAAATATTTTATATATATTATATATATATATATATATATATATATATATAGAAACGGTATTCCACGGTACAACTTGAAGGTCACTGGTCACTCTCGCTATTGTGGTTTAAATTGTGTGGACTCTGGAACATTGTTATTGTTCAGTGTACTGTGGTCTCTCCCTTTTACCGATTAACCCGGCTTAAACCTGTAAAAGTGCATCCCCATATGAGTGAAAAAAACGTTGCCAAATCTGTAATTACCGGCTCAATAAAACTCCCCTGTAGTTTAAATGTACCAATATGTTCTTCGACATGTGAGTGATGAAATGTGAACATCGTTTCACAGTAAATAAGTCACAACAGTGTGATATATATATATATATATATATATATATATATATATATATATATATATATATATATTATATAT
>BLSH010287064.1:378824-393682 GCA_018402905.1 Glandirana rugosa | reverse complement strand
AGTGCCATCCACACTGGGCATTATGTCACTTACCTGGTGGTCTAGGGGGGTCTCCCTGGTGGTCCAGATCGGCTCCCTGGTGGTCCCTGGTCGGCTCCCTGGTGGTCCTGGGTGGGCACATCCCTGGTGGTCCCTGGGCAGGCTCCCTGGTGGTCTAGGGTGGCGATCCGAGGGAGGGCTGTGCTGATAAATCATCAGCACAAACCCTCCCTGTCAGGGATGCAGCTGATCGGCTCTCTACTCCTCAGGTCTGCAGACCTGAGTACAGGAAAGCCGATAAACGGTTTTCCTGTGTTACACTGTGACCAGCCGTGATTGGTCACGGCTGGTCATATGGTAAAGTGCTTCGGATCGAAGCGCTTTACCGAGATCGGTATTGCGGGGGGTCAGACTGACCTCCCACACCACCGATCGCCGCGATGCGCGCCCCCCGGATGCACGGCTGCTTGTTATCCTGAGGACGTCATATGACGTCCAGTCAGGATAACTAAGCCACTTCCCGGCCATCATTCTGCATACGGCAGTCAGGAAGTGGTTAATCTCCTCTTCTCAAGACAGAATAAATTCAGTTCCTCTAATCTTTCCTCATAGCTGAGCTCCTCCATGCCTCTTCTTAGTTTGGTTGCCCTTCTCTGCACTTTCTCCAGTTCCACATCCTTTTTGAGAACTGGTGCCCAAAACTGAATTGCATATTCCAGATGAGTTCTTATCAATGATTTGTCCGGGGGCAAAATGTTATCTGTCTTTTGGAGTCCATACCTCCCTTAATACAAGAAGGGATTTTGCTTGCTTTGGAACGCAGCTTGGCATTGCATGCCATTATTAAGCTTATCATCTACCAAAACCTCCAGATCCTTCTCCACTATGGATTCCCCCAGTTATCCTCCCCCTAGTATGTGCGATGCATGCACATCCTTACCCCCCCCCCCCAAATGCATAACTTTACATTTATCAACATTAAACCTCATTTGCCGCATAGTCGCCCAATTAGGCAGTGCGTTGAGGTCTGCTTGTAAGTTGGAGACATCCTGTAAGGATGTTATTCCACTGCATAGCTTGGTGTCCTCTGCAAACACTGAAATTGTACTTTTAATCACAGACCCTATATCATTTATAAATATATGGAAAAGTAAGGGTCCCAACACTGAACCTTGGGGTACACCACTGATAACCTTAGACCATTCAGAGTAAGAATCATTAACCACTACTCTCTGAATTTGGTCTTTTAGCCAGTTTTCTATCCATTTACAAACTGATCTTTCCAAGATCTTTACCTTACACATTAGCCGTGTGTGAGGAACTGTATCAAATGCTTTTGCAAAATCCAAGTATACCACATCCACAGCCACCCCTCTGTCCAAGGTTTTACTTGCCAGATCAAGGATAGAACCAGCCTGAATTTTGTGTCGGGAAGGTTGCTATAAATAGATTAGCAGAGAGATAAACTATTCACAGAACAGCTGTGAGAGTCTCTGCCATTGTGGAATGGGGGTGTGTGCCTTTCCTCCAATCGGCTGTCTTGGCTGTGTGCCCAAACTTCACTTCCAGTGCTGAACAGGAAAAGAAGATCTCTAACACGATCTGAACATTCCAAAGAATATATAAGGCTGCAGACAGAAGATATGCATGTAAAACATACGTAGGGAGATTTGTTTCATCCCTGTGTATCGTACTTAGTATACAGTATCAAAAAGTGAGTACACCCCTCACATTTTTGAAAATATGTTATTCTATCTTTTCATGTGACAACATTGAAGAAGTTACACTTTACTACATTGTAAAGTAGTGAGTGTACAGCTTGTATAACAGTGTACATTTGCTGTCCCCTCAAAATAACTCAACACACAGCCATTAATGTCTAAACCGCTGACAACAAAAGTGAGTACACCCCTAAGTGAAAATGTCCAAATTGGGCCCAATTAGTAATTTTCCTTCCCCACTATCATATGACTCGTCAGTGTTACAAGGTCCCCGGTGTGATTAGGGGGCAGGTGTGTTAAATTTGGTGTTATCACGCTCACTTTCTCATACTGGTCCCTGGAAATTCAACACGGCACCTCATGGCAAAGAACTCTTTGAGGATCTGAAAAAAAGAATTGTTGCTCTACATAAAGATGCGCTAGGCAATAGGAAGATTGCCAAGACCCTGAAACTGAGCTGCAGCACTGTCGTCAAGACCATACAGCGGTTTAACAGGACAGGTTCCACTCAGAACAGGCCTCGACATGGTCGACCAAAGAAGTTGAGTGCACGTTTTCAGTGCCATATTCAGAGGTGGTCTTTGGGAAATAGATGTATGAGTGCTGCCAGCATTGCTGCAGAGGTTGAAGGGGTGGGAGGTTGGCCTGTCTGTGCTCAGACCATACGCCACACACTGCATCAAATTGGTCTGCATGGCTTTGGTCCCAGAAGGAAGCCTCTTCTATAGATGATGCACAAGAAAGCCCACAAACAGTTTGCTGAAGACAAGCAGACTTAGGACATGGATTACTGGAACCATGTCCTGTGATCTGATGAGACAAAGATAAACTTATTTGGTTGAGATGGTGTCAAGAGTTTGTGGCGGTAACCAGGTGAGGAGTACAAAGACAAGTGTTTCTTGCCTACAGTCAAGCATGGTTGTGGGGGGTGTCATGGTCTGGGGCTGCATGAGTGCTGCCGGCACTGGAAATCTACAGTTCATTGAGGTAACCATAAATGCCAACATGTACTGTGACATAATGAAGCAGAACATGATCCCCTCCCTTCGGAGACTGGCCCACAGGGCAGTATTCCAACATGATAACGGCCCCTAACACACCTCCAAGACCACCATTGCCTTGCTAAAAAAACTGAGGGTAAAGGTCATAGATGGGCCAAGCATGTCTCCAGACCTAAACCCTATGGAGCATCTGTAGGACATCCTCAAATGGAAGGTGGAGTAGCACAAGGTCTCTAACATCCACCAGCTCCGTGATGAGTGGAAGAGGATTCCAGTGGCAAGCTGTGAAGCTCTGGTGAACCCCATGCCAAGAAGGTTAAGGCAGTGCTGGAAAATAATGGTGGCCACACAAAATATTGACACTTTGTGCCCAATTTGGGCCTCGTGCACACAGGACGTTGATAAAACTTTGTAAAAATGTCAGTAGCTTTGTAGTGAATCTTTCAGTGTTTTGCACTAGCATTTTTGAGCAGTAGCGTTTTTTTTTTTTCAATGAACCAAAATGTCCAAAAACGTTGGTGAGCAGCGTTTTTGGGTGTTTTTACAGCTTGAAAGTGTCTCTTTATTTTTTTACAGCTCAAAAGCGCCCCAGCTAAAAACAGTTGATAACAGCCTATGTGTGCATGAACACATAGGATAACATGGAGAGAACAAAATCTCTGGCAGGCGGCCATGGAACGGAGACAGCGACTGGTCTGCTCTCTCACTCCGAGCCAGCATCCCAATGGAACCAGGCACACACCCTGCACTGCAACGGTGTTCACTACCAGCAGCGGTCTCCCTCCCTCCCCCCCACCCCCCCCTGTTTACCCAGGCAATGATCAGCCTGTCCACACATCACCATTGTGAGCTGGGTGTACTACATGGCCGGCAATCCAGCAAGTCTGTGGCTCCTTCTTTCCCCAGAGGACTCCTGTGGTTTCGCTCGAGGTTGTGAGTTTACTAATTCAATTATTTGATTAGCACCAAACACACTGTGATCTACATTTCAGCCCTGAGATTGAGTAGCATGTCTTTAACCACTTGCCGACTGCCAACCGCAGTTTGCGACAAAGTGGTGCGATATCGCAAATCGCCGTCATCTGACGGCGACTGCGAGATCGCGCACTGTGAGCGCGTGCCGCCGGAGGTGCGCCCGCGCGCTTACTGTGTTCGGGGAGGGCCAGGGAGCGGATGCGGCGGCTTCGATTGCCGCCTGCTACCCGCGATGCCCCCCCCCCCCCGGAGTGAAAGAACGGAGGTCCGTGTAAGTAAACACGGACCTCCGTTCTGTGAGAGGGGGAAGGGCTGTGATCACAGCCTTCCTCTACACGAAAGCTGTGATCGCTTCCCTTCCCCTGCTAGGGCAGTCCCCCCACAGTTAGAACACGCCCAGGGAACACAGTTAACCCTTAGAGCGCCCCCTGCAGGTTAACCCCTTCACTGCCAATGGCATTTACACAGTAATCAGTGCATTTTTATAGCACTGATCGCTGTATGAATGCCAATGGACCCAAAAAAGTGTCAAAATGGCCCGACATGTCCGCTGCAATATCGCAGTACCACTAAAAATCGCAGATCGCGGCCATTACTTATAAAAAATAAAAAAAAGAATAAAAACCCCAAAAATTAATTCTCATCATCCGTAAACGCGGCCACTTTTGCGCAAACCAATCAATAAACGCAGATTGTGATTTTTTTTTTTATCGCAAGCATGAGGAAGAATATAAATCGGCCAAAAACGGTGAAAAAAAATGTTTTTTTGTATTTTTTTTTGGATTTGTATTTTAGCAAAAAGTAAGAAATTTGTTTTTTTTTGCAAATTTGTCGCTCTTCTTTTGTTTATAGCGGCGATCAGAAATGACACAGCGATGATCAAATACCACCAAAACAAAGCTCTGTTTGTAGGAAAAAAAGGACGCAAATTTTGTTTGGGTACAACGTCGCACGACCGCGCAATTGTCAGTTAAAGTGACGCAGCGCCGAATCGCAAAAAGGGCTCTGGTCCTAAAGTGGGAAATCCTTCCGGTCCCTAAGTGGTTAAATAGCAAATAAATGTTATTTACGTTATCCAGAGACCTTGGCTTGTTTTACTGGATTAACCCCTTGAGCACCACTCTTTGTTCTCTCCATTATCACCAACTTTCCCCAAGGTTTTAGCTGGCTGCTCTCGGGACACCTGGTGGTCATTTTAATTTTTATTTTTCTTTAAAGCGGTTGTCTACCCCCTAAAGTCATTTTTACCTACAGGTAAGCCTATAATAAGGCTTACCTGTAGGTAAAATGAATATCTCCTAAACCTGTATGGTTTAGGAGATATTCAACTTGCAATGCAGCCGCTGATGTCACGGCGCATGCGGAGTGATGGCCCAGCACATAGCGCCACACCCTGCCGGAAAGTCTGCCGGAAAGACTGGCTCCCGCGTATGCGCAAGAGGGACGTTTTGCGGCTCCGGCCGCTCACAGCGCTGGAGCCGCGAACCCGGAAGAATGCACACAGCAAAGATGTTCACCCCCTCTGCAGGGACCTGGCAGCCCTGCGGGAGCTTCATTCTAAGGTGAGTATTTCATAATGAGCTAGTATGCGGTGCATGCTAGCTCATTATGCCTTTGCCTTACATGTTTTTGTTTGGTTTTTTTTTTTGTTTTTGTTTTTTGGGTAGACAAATGCTTTAATTTCACTTTTCTAATAGAACAATTAACACATATTTGAGCTTAATTATCTGGTTTAACAGAATGGATTGTGTTGCTGTCTTGTATGACATAGGATAACATGAAGGGGAGTTTATTGACTGTAGGAAAAAACGTCTGAAGCTAAAAACAGCAGCTGTATAAACGTCCAAAAACGTCCTGTGTGCATGAGGCCTTAGTGTCAGTGTTTTAGATAGGATTAAAAAAAAAAGCAAAATGCAGACTATTGATTCTGGGCTGTACTACAGGTACAAACAACAACCAACTTACACGTATATGATATCGCTGCAATCTTCATTAGCTGAAGAATTTATTTTGGGTTGTTTGGTGGTAGGCTATAGTAGTAGCAAGAAATATATATATATTTTTTTTTTGGGCCAGGTTTCCTTAGATAATAAAAAAAAATCCACCCAAATGAAAGCCTAGTTTGTCCTGAAAAAACAAGGTATAATCCACAAAGTAGTTGTGATGATATGTACGGTTTTACTAGCAGATGTCAAAATTGCGCTTAGGCATTTAGGTTTGTTTTACCCTTACGCGCGAATGGGGTTAAACAGTAGTTAACCAGTTCCATACTGGGCCAATTCTGGCATTCCTCTCCTACGTGTAAAAATCATAATTTCTCTTCCGTTCGTCGACAGGCACAGCGACTCTTAGGACTAAGTGGGTTATACTGCCCTCTTCAGGAGTTTACTAGGCAGAACAGGCAGTTCTAACAGCAAAAAGAACAGAAACAGGCACAGCCCCTCCACGGGGGCAGTCCCCACTGGCAGATAATCCCACACCCAGCTCTGCTGGCTCAGTTTTTTTTCTGCCTAGGTCAATGAGTTAGACCTAGGCTCCCTGTTGGGATCTGTGGTACCTCTCTGGTCCACTTCGGCTGTCCTGGGACAGCCTTACAGATGAAGACTACAATCAAGCAGCTGTGCTGGGTGACAGGCTGGTTCTTGGATCCAGGTAGTCTCCCCAGCCGGCCATCACGCGTTAGACTGGATGCTTCACGCTGGGTCGACCGCGACAAGCCCTGACCGGACGGGGTGGCCCCGCAGGTTAAACACCCCGCCATCTCACGCTGTGCGCCCAGCCGGGAGAGTGTAAGCTGTCTCGGGTGGGATCCTCCGCACCGCCCAACTAGATGGGGTAAGTTTGTCCCTCCCTCCCCTTTGGGGGCCCGGGGGGGATCTGGCTGGTCCTCCCTCCGGGGTGAGTATAGTGGGTGGTCCCCCCCTCTTCCTCGCTCGTGCCCCTCCCCCACCCCTCCGGTACCCCGCTGTCGCACCCCCTCCCACTCACTGGGGCTCCCAGGGCGTAATGGGTGTATGGGCCCTAGCTGGTCCCCCTCCGCCTCACCCCCTGCCCCCCTGCTCGTGCTCGGCTGGATCGTCTGCAGCCATTTTGCTGGCGCCCGACTGCCATTTTCTTGTAGCTGGCCGCATTTTACATGCAGGGGATCATTTGGCGGCCATTTTGGTGTAGCCGTGGCGCTGTTACACAAGGTTTCGGCCTCTAGTGTGCATCGTCGGCCATTTTCCTGTGGTTTCTACACGTGGAAAACCTGTGTGTGCTGAGGGGCGGTCCTAGCCATTTTCTGGCACAGATTTACCCCCCAGCACGGCGCAGAACTCCCTGGCGGCTCTGGGCACAGCAGCAGTGTGGGCAGCAGGAGTGGTGAAGGCAGCGACAGTGGCGGACAGCAGCAGCAATCGCCTCCTCTCTGGTCGGGTGGTGAGTCCCCCTGGGGTGCCCCCTGTGACAAGCCTTGTGCAGCTGTGGGGTGGGGGGTGCAGTGGTCTCCTGGCAATATGCCTCATTTTTCTGGGGCGGCCAGGGTGGGTGCCACTGGCCCTCTCGGTGCCTGCAGCCAGCACCTCAGGGGCCCCTTCCCTTGTAGACGCCATGTCCACAGTTCTGGAGAGTCGGTCCGGGTAGAGTCGCTATGGAACCGCAGGGGTGCCAAAAAGCATCCCTCCCCCCCTTATTTTGGTGAGGACTCGGACCCCGAGGGGGACTCCTCCGTTGCGGGGACCCCCCTTGAGCTGTCGGACAGCGAGATCCCAGATGCCCCTGATAGCTGTGATGAGTCCGAGGCGTCTGCTGCTGCGCAAGAGGAGGCTCTTGTAGACACTCTGATCATCTCAGTGCATGAGACCCTGCAACTGGAAGAAGCAGTGGGACCCTGCTTTGGGTCCCCTTCGGGTCACATAGACCAGGCCCTGTGGCTAAGGTCTTTCCGTATGGGATTCCATATGGGTTTTTCTGGATGAGTTTGTTTATAGGGACTGGGCTCGGCCCCAGAGCTTCCTTCCTGTTCTGAAGCATTTCGCTGTGCGTTATCCCTTTGAGAATTGATTATTGAAGAAGTGGGCATCATTCCCCGTGGTTGATCCCCCTGTGGCCCTCCTGAGTAAGGCGACCACCATCCCGGTGGAAGGCACACCGTCCTTTAAGGACCCAGCTGACAGGAAGGCTGAAGCTTGCGTCAGATCCCTCTTTGTTCTAACAAGGTCTGCCATGCGGCCCATTTTGGCTTCTGCGCTGGTGTCGCAAACGCTCACTGAGTGGGCAAAGCTGCTACACAGCGAGTTGTGCAGGACCCAGGTGTCTCCTGAGTGTGTGGATCTTGCAGAGCGCATGATCCAAGGGGCTCAGTATCTGTGCGATGCAGCTCTAGACGCGGCCCCCCTGATATCCAAGGCGTCCGCTGTCTCGGTGGTGGCCAGGCGGTGGCTTTGGCTGAAGTGTTGGTCCACGGACCAGGTGTCTAAGAAGGCCCTGGCAGACCTGCCTTTCCAGGGGGGCGGCTCTTCGGTGACCCCTTGGATGAGATGATCAAAAATCTCATGGGAGGGAAGAGCACCTTTCTGCCGGAGTCTAGGAGGAGTTCAGACCCCCGTCGCCGACAGGGCCCCTCCTTTCCTGCCCTTAGGCGGCCTTTTCGTCCCTTCCGTTCCTCGGGCAAGGGTTCACAGCCCACCGCATGAAGGGTTGCCCCCGCCCGGTGTTCGGGTGAGGGGACGTCTCCTGGGGTTCGCAGACAGGTGGTCCTCCCGCATCTCGGTCCGCTGGGTGCTCAAGGTGGTCTCATTTGGATCAAAACTCTACTCTGTCCAATGTTTTCAAACCTTTAAGGACAAGTATGAATTATTACTGATGGCAAAGGTTTTTTCATTAGAGAAGTTGATTTTGACCAAGTAGAGTATTCTGAAGGGTTGGGGGATAACTGGGATTTCCAATTTCTTACAATAGCGGTTCTGGCTGTCAAAAGAACATGTAGAATAATGATGCGCTAATCCCTTGGCCATTGCTCCACTCCTAAATTGAGTAATGCTAGGGCTGGGGTTAGGGGTAATAAGATTCCAGTATGTCAGATAGAATGCTAGCTATTTTGCGGCAAAAACTGGTCAAACATTTGCATTCCTAAAGTATATGATACAGAGATCCTAACTGTCCACATTCTCGCCAGCACATAGAGGAGCCACCAGAGGAAAATTTTGATATGCATACTGGAGTGTAGTGTCACCTGCACTCATTTTTGGGCTAACTCATAGTGCTTAACATTTTGTGTTGCAGCATATAGGGAGCTGAAGGCTTTAAGCCATTGAGCCTCTGTATACTGCTGTGTGAGGCCCTGCTCCCATTGTAGTAGGGTGGGAGATTTGACAAAGGTAATTCGGTCTTGTAGTAGTGTGTAGAAAAAGGGATATGCCCCCCACATGGAGAATTCAGATGGGTAAAGTATTTCTATAGCTTGGAGTGTATTTTTATATCAGGAGGGGGGTTTTGGCTCAGAAATTTTGAAATACGCAAAAGCGTGAAATGATGGCTCGGAAGCTGAAATTCCTCTAGCAGCGCCCCAATGGATTTGGGAATGCAGTTACATAGTAGATTGTTCACTTTTGTGATACCATTGGTAAGCAATCAAGAGACAGAAACAGTAGGAATTAACGATTCTAAGACTTGTATAGGCAGTGTTAATACCTGGGTTTTAGCATAGTTTGTGGGGATATCTAGTAGGGCCCTCCAGGCTAGTAAAGAATATTTCATAGGTAATAGAAACCCTAAGGCTGGGTTCACACCGCAGCATGGAGCAGCTCCCAGCAGGGGTCCAGTGTTGTCCCCATTCACCGGTTCAGGTCTGATCTCAGCCTGAATTTTTGACTGAATTTGGACCTGAAATGGATCAAAAGACACACAAGACTCCTGTGCAAATTGCACTGGAGTCGCTCCAGGGATGTGTGAACCGGCTAAATAGAGAGCTGGTCACAATCTGCTGACATGCCAATTCCCCACATCCAATTTGCACTAGTGTGAAGCCTGATAGTGCATGAGGTCTCCACTTATCAGCTAGCAATAAAGTGAGCAGGTTGGGAGCTGGTGTTAGAGCTTGTTCTACATCTAGCCAAAGGATTTCCGGAGAGGGTCTAAACCAATGTTTCAGTTGGTTGAGCCATGTGGCCCAGTAGTAAGCCTTGATATCTAGTAGTCACATGCCTCCAACTTTCCTGTGTTTAAGTAATCAGGTGCATGGGCATCAAGGCCGCTTTCCTTGCTATATATAGTGGTTGAACATAGAGGTTAAAGACTTTGAGTACTGTATGTTAAGGGGAGTGGAATGGGGAGGGATCGTAAATGTAGAGTATTTGTGGAAGTATCATCATTTTGTAGGAAGCTAGACGACCAGACCATGCTAAATTAACTTTAGAGAACTGTTAGCAATCCTTAGTCAATTTTCAAAGGAGGGGTTTATAATTAGGACACCCTTAGTGTTAAAGTGATTCCCAGATAGAGCATTCTGTCTACAGCCTAAGAGTAGGGATATTGGCTTTGTAGGGGGATTCTAGTGTGTTTTGGGACATTTGGATTCAGAATTAGTGATTTAGAAAAATTTACCTTATACTGTAATATGAGATATTGCTGAAGTGAGTGAGTGTGGGCATTGGGTAGGGAAACCTGGGGGTCAGTGAGGAGCAGTATTACATTGTCAGCAAAAAGGTTGATCTTGCGCTTTTCTGGTGCGTAACTGAAATCCTAAAATGGATGGGTGGGAGCATATCTTCTCGACCAAGGCTTCAATCATAAGATTGAATATGGTAGGTGACAGTGGGCGTCCTTGGCGCGTACCGTTTGTGTATTGAAGGATTTGGACAATGTACCGGAGGTGTAGACTTGAGCAGAGGGCCGGGAATACAACGCTAAAATAGCAGAAAGAATATTTCCATGAAATGCAAATTTGAGGAGCACCTGGGTCATGTAGTTCCAATGTACTTTGTCCAATGCTTTCTCTGTATCAATATATAGAAGCAGAGAAGGCACGCAACAAAGCTCTGCAAAATGGATGATATTGATAATACGCCTGGTGGCATCCGAAGATTGCCTACCAAATGTATATCCCATTTGGTCAGGCTGAACAAGTTTTGGAACTATATGCGTAAGACGGGAAGCAATAACCTTAGCATACAGTTTTATATCTGAGTTTAGTAGAGAAATAGGTCTAAAGTTGGATCTTTACCTGGTTTCAAGAGGGTTACAAGGTATGGTTAAGGTGGGAAATTCTGTTCATGTTGTGATTTAAGTTGTTTCGTATGCCGTATATGCTGTTCAAGCAGATGGACCTGAAGGTTTCTGCAAAGTTTGGTTAAAGATTGCTGGTCTTCCTGCTGGAGTTCCTGTATAAGGTTTTGTTTTTATTTTTAAATCAAAACAATATTTTATTGCCGTCAAACAAGAATGCACGTGCACTTATTACAGTATCCATAGTAGAGTGTACAACATTACAATTGATGTGTCCAGAAAAGCAAAGTAATATGCATCAAATGGGGTATAGTCATTGTAATACATCTCAAGAATGGCGGGATTTAATGAATGAGAAAACATAAAAGAAAATAATACATGACTTCCAATATGTGCTTGTTCCCTCCTTTTCCCCCCTTCCCTGGGATTTCCATAAAGTATTATAAGGTGGATAAACCTTATAGACTACCTAGGTTTATCGGGCTTTCTAGGGTACCTAAACCTTTTTTGCTCATATGTGTCAAACATACTATGCCCTAAACCTAGGAGTTCATGCTCAAGACTTCCTATTATACTTACATCAACAGCAATCTGTCCCTAACCAGTTGTACTGGGGCTAGTGAGGTATTAGCCAGTTTTGCCATATAAGATCAAACTTTTGAGATGCATTGTGGTGACGGTAAGCCAGCTGTTCTCTAAGGAGGGTGTTGTTGACACAATGTATCCATGAGGCTTTAGTAGGCGAGGAATGCGATATCCATAATCTTGCTATCAACTTCCTGGCTAGATATAGCTGTCTTGTGATCATGTAGTATATGCCTCTAGGAAACATCTCCACATCTATAGCACCCAACAGGCACACCAGTGGGGTAAAGGGGATAGGAAGTTGAGCTACTTCAGTAATGGTTTGAATGACCTCAGCCCAGTATCTTGCCAGTTTGGGACATGTCCAGGTCATATGTATAAAGTCACCTGTGTGAGCTACACACTTTGGGCAGAGAGGAGTGTTTCTTCTGCCCCAAGCAAACAGTTTGGCCGGAGTACAATATGACCTATAAAGGATGAAGAGTTGAGAAAGTTTTTGGGAGGCAGAAACTGAGACTACCAGGAGGGGAATCTAATGCCATGCCCCACTGCTCATCGTCTATCTCTCCTATGTCTGTGACCCATGGAGACCTGCATTTAAGTAAGGAGGGATTTTGATGGTTGACATAAGGACAGAATACATGTGGGAAATTAGACCCTTACGGGAAGTGGCCCGTATAAGATTTTGTATCATGGGGGAGGAGGATATAGGGAGGGGTGTCACTTGTGCTTGCAAGGCATGCCGAAGCTGGAGGTATTGATAAAATTGGCCATATTAAGGTGCCATTGGAGTACAGTTGATGGAGGAACCATATCCCCTGTTTCTTCCATAAGGAGAACCCCTGTAGCTTATTAACATCTGCAAAATTGGGATTGTGCCATAGTGGAGTAAACTCCATCATACCAGAAATAGACAGTGCCTGGTGTTTTCCACACTGTTTTAAGCAAGTCCCCTGTAGGTGAAGAGTGAGGTATGCCCGGGAGATCCATTTCCAAGTGTGATATGGCTGAGAGCTCTGGAATAGTCCAGGACACCAACCGAGCAGCTGGATCCAACTTATCCTCAGCACCCCAGCTCGTAAACTGTTGCAGCTGGGAAGCCAGGAAATACATCTTGGGGTGAGGTAACGCCAGACCACCCCCATCCTTACCATATTGGAGGGTATTTAGACTTATACGGGCCTGCCCCCCTCTCCATATAAGATCCCAAAATTGGAAATCTATACTTTTAAACCATTTGTTCGAAATCCAAATGGGTGTATTATGAAAAATATATTATAGCTGCGGGGCCCACACCATCTTTATGTTTACACAACCTATCACTGATAGCGGCAGTTTGCACCAGCTATTACCTTTGAGTTTTTGTTTATTTAATATGGGAGCTAAGTTAAGTGACAGATAGTCTGCTGTATCTTTAGACACCATGACCCCCAGGTACTTAAAGTAGTCCACTATGGCAATTTCTGCTGCCCTATCTGGGAGAGGTGTCACAAGTGGGTCTAGCGGCATAATTAGCGATTTGGACCAGTTGATGGCAAATCTTGATATACTGCCGAAGTCTGAAATAAGTTTCATGACTGTGGTTAACGAATCCCCCGTGTCACCCAGATATAGTAGTGTGTCATATGCATAAAGGGACACCTTATCTTCCATGGGGCCTCTGTGGAATCCAACTATAGATGGGTGATTACGAATGAGCATTGCCAGAGGCTCCACTGCAATCGCAAACAGCAGCGGCGACAGCGGACACCCCTGCCGAGTGCCTCTTTGTAAGAAAAAAGAGGAGGAAAGGGCATTATTTATTCTTAATCTAGCACTTGGAGCCGAGCAAAGGACTCTAATCCAAATAATATACCTGTCTCCCTATGCCAAACCTAGACAGGATATCCAGGAGGTAGGGCCATTCAACACTATCAAATGCTTTTGCCGCATCGACGTATAAGATAGTCCTACCTCCAGGATTATCCGCAGGAATCTGCAGATTTAAAAATAGATGTCTTATGTTGTTTGCTGTGGACCAGGCAGGGATGAAACCTGGTCTCTGTGAATAAGTTTGCTAATAAATTTAGATAATCTATTACTCAGGAAAGGAGTTTAACATCTGTATTCAACAGAGATATGGGTCGATGGGAGTCTGGGATGAGTTTGTCTTTTCCTGGCTTGGGGAGCACCACTATTATGGCTTCCTGCATGGAATCAGGCAATTTGCCTGTGTCAGCTGCCTCCTAAAGTGCCCGAAACAGTGGTGAGAGGAGAACATTCCCATATTTTAGGTAAACTTCTGCAGAAAGGCCATCAGAACCTGGTGATTTATGCCTAGGGGCCATAGTTAAGGCTTCATTCAGCTCCTCCAGTGTGAGAGGCAAGGCTGTACGTTCCCCCTCCGATAATTGGGGGAACACACAGTCCCGTAGTAGGTCCATCAGTGCACCCGGAGGCGCATCTGACCTAGAGGCATACAGATCTGTATAAAAGTGTTGGAATGTACCCAATATATCCTCCATAGTAGTGCAGATTGTTGCCCTCGGGACTTAATGGCAGTGATATTGCTATCTTCCTGTTGTGCTTTTGCTAGCATGGCCAAGAGGTGCCCTGTATTCTCTCCCTCTTCAAAGTAATTTTGCTGAAGGAAATACCTTCTTTTCTCTGCTGCTGACATTACCACCGTATTGTAAAGGGATTAGGCTTCTGTCCAATTTGCGTAATTGACCGGGGTATGGTTAGTAACATATGCTGCCTCTCTATTCTGTAAATCGGAGTGTACTGTTTCTTCCCATTTATGTGATCTCTGCTTAATATGCTTAATACCTGTAATTTCCCTTATGATGAGCCCCCTAAGGTAGGCCTTCAGGGAGTCCCAGACAATGGCCCTGCTGGAGGAGTGTTCATTGAATTGCAAATAGTCTCCCAAAGCTTTAGAGACAGTATCTGGGACTGGGAACAGTGTCAACCAAAATGGGTTCACTCGCCACAATGGGCGCAGGGGCTTGTCTGCAATATCCAGGCATACCCAGAAGGGCGAGTGATCTGATAGCAGCCTGGGCTCATAGGCAGAGTCTGCCACATATGGGATTAGGGCCTGATTTCCCAGTCCTATATCAATTTGTGATAGCCCCCCATAAGTGGCTGAGTAACATGAATAACATTTAACATTGGTATTGCGGGTAAGCCACATGTCCCTCAGACCCAACTCACTGACCAAGGCGGCAAATGGGGTTTTACTAGGTGTGTGGGAAATATTACTCCGCCGAGTCATCAATCTGTCTAGCTGGGGATCCGGGACATTATTAAAATCCCCCATAGCCTGTACAGGTATCCCAAGGTGCAATGCCATAAATTGAGCTAGTTTCTAGTCCGGAATATTCAGTCTAGGAAGAACATATTTTAAGGT
>BLSH010287064.1:356471-368237 GCA_018402905.1 Glandirana rugosa | reverse complement strand
ACTCCAGTGACCGTGTGGGGGGGGGGCAGAGCAGAGAGTTGCTGACTGACAGTCACCAGCTCTCTGCTCATGGAGCTGTGAGAACCGAGTGATCAGTGGTGTTTGATCACTCGGTTCTCAGTGTTCGATTCGGCAGGGGACAAATGCAGCATCAGACCGATCTGTGCGTCCATCTAGGTAAGTTTGATTCTCTAAAACGAAAACAAAAAAAATCCAATACTTCTCTTTTAAAGCAAAATAAAGTATGTAAGTACATCTGCATTTACAGGTACAAAGAGTTCAAACATTATCTTATGCAATTGAGTTTTAAAATCTGCATGTGTGAGAAGGTGTCCAGTTGATATTTTGATATTTGCTCAGTTTCAATGAGTGAGCATTCACCTTTTGTGTAAATGGTAATTAGATCATTAGGAGATCTGTACATGCACCTGAAGAGTTCAGCTTTGTGAATACGGAGTAATTACACATCTCAGCAATGAAAGAAATAGGTCAGGCTAGGTTAAGTGCGTAATAATGCACAGGTGGAGCAGAGGCTTTTAGAAGCCAGAAGCAAAGGGGTTAGGCTGATGTGTTTCAAAGGATGAAAATGTCAATGGTGCTACTATGGATACTGTTCTTTTTTGCTCAGCCTTTCAAGTTCTGACTGTGGTGATTTAAATTATTGAAAGCTATGAGGAATTTAGTTATGCACAACCAGGCATAGCATTTGACTTGTTTATGATGACCCAATTCAACTTGCTAACTTGTTGCAGAATAACTAATCTTTTTACATTATGTGTTTAAAAAAAAAATCCAGGAATCTGGTTTGACACCTTGTGAATTGTGTGTAGTAAAAGACTACCAGGTATTGAAGGAACAGTCGTCAGGTAACTGGCTGCCAGGACTGTTACTCTTGATACTTAGCTCAAAAGGGAATAACATGATCCATGGATGAAGAATCCTCCTTAACCATTGCTCATTTCAGAATAACTTGGGCATCAGCTTCAACTTCCCACATATGGAATACCTAGTTATAGAATATATCTGCTTGTATTACATTGCTCGCATATTAAAAGTATCCATTGAAGTGTTTAGGTGCATATAGTTCTTAGTTATAACAGCAATACATATAAAAAAACCTTGTTTTTTAGTTAATATATATATATATATTGCTCTTATGCTTAAGACTCAGATGGTCTGAAACACGTCACTAGATACTTTTTATGTTGTATAAAGATGCTGGTTACACTTTTCTTAATGGGTTGGTCTTATTGATCAAGTTTTGCACTTCAGGATGCATTGTTTAAGCTGGCTAAAAGCTGGAAACTTCATATGAATAGAATGGCAGCCCTAGATTAGACTGGAAAGGATCAACCTTTAGGACCAGACTTTGAAGTATTGGTAGATGGGGCATGGCCAGACTTTGGAGTGTTAGTGCATTTTAGTAGCTCATGAGTTCTTACTTGAAAACCACAGACACAACACAATCTTATACTAGCAGTATACAGACATGACTGGGGGGGAAATGTACTAAAACTGGAGCAGACGGAATCTGGAGAAGCTGTGCACATCAATCACCTTCCATCCATTTATGTTTTTAAAAGGAGGTTGGTTATATCTGGTAAGTGATTCTGAGCCACTGGGGTGCGCATTGGAGGTTGGAAGCACTAGCATTTTACATCACTGAGAGTGAACATTTGCATGCTTGTCCCATGTGTGGAATCAAGATTTATCAAACACCTTTAAAAAAAACCTTTCTGCCTGCATACTTTACATTGCTTTTAAAACATGGTTCTTATTTCCTGAGGCAGCGCAAAAATAGCAACAATAATGTATTGTCATCTTATTATCCAATGGGGAGTAAATTCACTTAGAAATAATTTTCTGTTGAGGTATGGTTATAACCGTTCTTTAAACTGTCCCTTTCTTCTGTATGGGAAATAAGTAGTGATTTTGACTGTAAGTTTAAGAGATACCCCAGACCTTTGAATGGAAATGGATCCAAATTGCCTTAACGACTAAAGTTAATTATGGCTGGACAGCGAATTAACTGACAAAGTATCCTGCATTATACTAATGGTGTGAATCTCAGTGGTCACATTAATTTCCTCAAAGGTTCTGTGAACATTCTTGCTTAATTAAAATAACCTTCAGTGATATTTACGTGGGGCTGAAAATAAGCCTTGCACTACATATCAGTTTGATCTGTTCCTGCGCTGGTGTGACCTCACTTAGCAGTTAGTGTTTCTGACTTAAGCTGACTTCAAGAAAAATCTGCTAAAATGACATTTCTATTTTAAACAGAAATGATTTTAGATGAATGAGCACAACTAAAGGCCTGATCATTAGACAAACAGGGCATTAATTACTTACGTATGCTTAGTTCTAAATGAACAAGTTCTTTTGCTGGTATTGATAAATGCTTATATTTGTTTTGTAGCATCTTTTTGCATTTTAAAAGATAAGTTCATCTTTCATAACATGTTACATGTTACACCTGTTTTCACTGTGTTACTAAATCAGCAGCCCCGGCACCACAGTTTCAGAAACCACACCAAAACTCCTGCATGCTGCATCTTTGGTGTGCTTTCTGAAACTGCACCAAAACTGCAGGACTTTATAGAAGTCTATGGGAATGCACAGCTAACCTGCACAGAACCTGTGGTTTAGCTGCTCTTTGCCCAGAGCTCAGCAGGACCGCACCAAGGCAGTGTGAAGCGTCACCATTCAAAGATTTGTATATTGTGATCATTTCCCCTCTTAGGTGCCTCTTCTCCAGGGAGAATAAGGTTAATATTTGTAGTCTGCCCCCAGTCTCCTTATTAGCTTTGTTGCTCTGTTTTACTTTACATTTTTATTTTACATTTTTCAAACTGCTCTACTTTAACCAAGTCTTCATATAAAGTTGTGACAGCCTATTTCGAAGTTATTGTCCTGCTTAGCTTTGTATCATCAGCAAACTTTAAGATTACTATTTATTCAAGCCTGTATTTCATTTATGAACAAGATAAACAGAATTGGTGCCTAGGACACAGCCCTGGGGTACCTTCCCCACAACTCTAAACCATTCAGACAATATGCTATTAAAGTGTTACTATACCCAGTAATATGAAAATAGTTCACCCCCCACAGTACCCACAGCTTATATATTTTCTTTTTACATTAAAATACTGCCACTATATACCTTTTTGGCTGATCTGTATACCACAGTCACATGATAAACTGCAGGGTGCTTAGTGTTCAGATAGGAGATTTCCACTTTAGCCTGTGTACACGCCCACATGTGTGATGTCAATATCAGGTGACCTGGCTAGTTCTGAGAACAAGGAAATGTTCTTTCCAGCAATAGAGACCAAACTGAGCATGTCCAGGAAGACTACCCTCACTGTGTATTATGTGGCCTTGTCAAGAGAGACAGTGCGGGAGGGTAGGATCTGTCCATATACGATCAAATAGCCTTTTTACACAATGCAGAGGATTAAACCCTTAAGTTCCACAGTGAGTATAACAAGCATGATATTCTGCATATACAGACAGATTTTACTGTTGTGGGTTTAGTAACACTTTAATAAGCACCCTCTGGAAGCACTCTTGCAACCAGTTTTCTATTCATGTACATACCATGTCATCAATGACAAAGGACCTTAATTTGTAAATCAAAGAAGTATGGACCTTTAAAAAATAAATATACATACTCACCTCCATGCTGCAGCAGCTGTACCCCATCGGCACGAAGCCCGAGAACTGAACGATTGCATGATCAGAGAGCAGTTACTGTCAGTGCTGGGCTGGGGGGAGGGCAGAAGCAGCTGTCTTAGGCTTTTACCCATTATAGATATGGGGAGATATTCTGTAATATTAGCACACTTCCTTCCCTAGGGTGACAGTGCTTCTTCGACATATACAGTAAGTGAACACTGTCACCCTAGGATAGAAAGTGTGTTACTGGTAGGGTTACCAGGTAAAAAAAATGTATAGAAAAATAGACTTAATAGAAGAAAACACATATCTAAGGACTGGTAAGCTGTAATATATTAAATTTTTATTCTTCATATACAATTACAGGAAATTTACTAAGGCACATATGATGGCTGCCATTATTTCCCTCCCTAACTGAAATTGCTAGCCAGCTTGGCTGTCTCTAACTTCCGTGTTTGGGAGACATTGATCCAGAGCAAGCACAAAGTTTAAAAAAGTCAAATCAGAGCTAATCTGTATATTGCATACTGAACCAATGATTTTAGTAAGCTCTGAATCAGAATAAGTCTTCAGATAAGGAATTTCTTCTTGCTTTGTGCTTATTTCAGATCAGCAAGTCAGAACGGAATGAATGTAGAATCCAGGCTGGCAATTTTAACAGAAATGTAAACATCTGTATTTTTCTATAATGATTTGCTGCCTCATTCACACAGAGATACTTAAATTTGTTGTAAAGCTTTGTTTTTTTCCTTAAAAATAAGAAACATGCCTATACTTACCTGCTCTGTGCTATGGTTCAGCCCTGATCCTCCTCTTCTGGGGTCCTCCAGGCCCATCCTCTTGATTGGGTGCCCCCAGGGAAAGCCGATTTCCCTGGGGGCATCCGCAAAAGCTTGCTTCTCAGCCCACTGCTGCGTCCATTGACACAGACAGCGGGGCTCGGCCCGGCCCCCCACTGTTACCAGATTTGATTGACAGCAGTGGGAGCCAGTCGCTCCTGCTGCTATCGATCTGTGCAATGAGTAGAGAGAGCGGCTGGAGCCGCTGCGCTCTTGCACATCGCTGGATTGGCTAAGGAAAATGAGGGATCTGGGGGGCTTCTGCAGCAGAGAAGGTTTTTCAGCTTAATGCATAAAATGATGGTGTCATTAACAATTGTGCATGTGTTTTTCTAAAATGAAAAGGCTAAATACCTTTTCTCACACCTCAGCTGTGCTGTCACATGATCACCCTCCGCTCGTCTTCCCTGATCTATGGAGAGAGCGGGAGAGGCCTAGATTCCCCTGTGATGTCAGCCAGCCCAGGGGGACCACGTGACCACACAGCGGCGGTGTTGGAAAAGGTATTTAGCCTTTTAATTTTAGAAAAACACCCACACTGTAGTTAATGGCAGCATAAACTGGAGGGGGTACATGTATATTTGCTGCATATTGCAGCTGAATAGCAGCCGGAGGAGAGGAGAGCCGCTCTTGTGCTGACAGGGGGAGAGGGGGAAGACTCACAGCAGAGCAGTGGGCTGATGTAGGCACGTAACCTGACCACGGTAATCATGACAACCATGATTACTGTGGTCAGCACAGACAGGGGGGCACAGGAACAGACAGCATCAGCTGGGTATATTACAAGATTGAAAAGGACAAATTACACAGCACAAGGACTGTGCTATAGATGATGCCTCAAAGAAACAGAATCTTTTTTTTAGGGTTACAGTACAACCACTTTAGGCTTTAGAACCACTTTAAGTGTACACCGTACAAGGGGCATGGTTGATTGCACAGATGTGCACTGTGCAATTCTGGGAAGGAAGTCCCATTCATGCAATTTGAAACGCAGGGGCTGCTCAGACACAGCTGCTGCTGCTCCCAATTTGACAGTCGCATAGGTGCTGGTGTGTGTGTGTATGAGTCCCCAAACATAGTGTACATTTGGGAACCTGCATCCTATTGATATGAATGACACTGCCTGCTGTTTGAGAAGGTCTGGACCACCTTGGCTCTCTTACCTACAGGTGCCGGATACTTAAAGTGATACTAAACCCTCACATTTTTTTCGCCTATATCTGTTACTAAATAATAGCATTACATGAGAAGTCTAACCTTTTGTGTCATTTTCACTTCTAAGTTGTTTTATTCAGGCTCTGTTTTTCTCATTGCTGGTTGTCCTGTTTGCTGGGTGACCCGTGTATTGCTGATCTCCTAGTGTCAAAGCACATGGGAGGCAGAGCTACAGTGTCCTCCATACCCAGGGACACAGTGCTTGTGGGCGCAGGCAGAGTTCCTATGCAGGGCTGTAGTCACATAGGTGTGAACGCGCGCGCATGCACGGGTGACACTATGGGATCGGCAATACACAGGTCACCCAGCAAATAGGACAACTGGAAATGGGAAAAACGGAGCCTGAATAAAACAACTTAGAAGCAAAAATTACACAAAAGGTTAGACTTCTCATGTAATGCTATTATTTAGTAACAGATATAGGCGAAAAAAACATGAGGGTTTAGTATCACTTTAAGGTCGACATTGGCTTCTGTTGGCATACTCCCGGACGGGCAGGCTCTTACTCTTTCTTCCTTTCTTTTTCTTTATTAACTTGGTTTACCTTTTTACCCCAGTACATTTTGGGTCCAGACCAGACTTTATCTTTGGATTAAGGCTTTTGTTTAAGTTCTATATGCGACAAACTACCCCATAGGATATGTAGCTTATATATTTAATATTCTGTCTATTCTCAATGTTAACATGGCAGCTAGATGAGTCAATAGCTTGATGCCATAGTGGTCGCTTTATTAGATAAAGTTAATTATATTATATTACTATGGTTCTCACTTGCCCAGTCAAGGGATTGGTGGGAGGGGTGGGTGTAGTCCTGCTTGACCCTTTCACTAAGCCTTCAATGTTGTCCTGAAATAAGGCCCATGTTTGGTCTAGCCTTTTCTAGAAATGTAGCTGAATATGTTCTACTACATGTGACTCTTTACGGAAACCCACATTGATGTCGTTTCCCGTATACCTGCTTATGGACTTTTTATGGGTCCATCGTTGGACTCCTCCATCGTCACTGTCCATACACTGCCTATGCAGACAGTTCTAATTTTGTACTTGACTTTGTCAAACTACAATGTTCTATTACTATTTGAAATCTTAATACAAAGATTGAAACAGAAAGGCACTGCCTGCATGGGGATACACAGAAAACCTGTGCATCCCTGCGCAAGCAAACATGGCCCTTGCATTGGCTTACACTTAAGTACTCCTGTGTGAACAAGGCCTAAGGCATTATGCACTCTGGGCATTTAGATTCCAGTGTTATGATGCAGGTGGATGGCACAGGCGCATAGTCCAGCCCTACTGCCTGCAGTGTGTAAAACTCCATCAGAAGCTAAAAGCTCCTGTGCCTGGATGATGCACCTAGCGGTACTAACGTTTATGAATGCCCGGAACGTAAGTGCAAAGGCAGGATAAATAAGGGTTTTCTGCAAATAACCTAAACAAAAATATTTGGACCAGTCGGGCATTCAATTTTCTTTTTCAAGTACATCAGATATTTAGAGCCAGCTGTTTGAAGACACCTTGCTCAGTCCTTTTTTCACAATATAATATAATTGGGAAATATGGATAAAACTGAACTCTGGCCGTTTGTAAAATACACAGCTTAATGCAGCTCTGTATTGATAATTGCATAGTTGCATGTTTTTCTTTTTTTTTTAATGCAAGCAGTATGAGTACCTGATTTGACTCGGTATCAGCATTTTGCAACCCCCTGTACAACAGAGCTCAAACTAAGAAGGAAAAAGAATAAAATGAGCCCGTTGCTCTGCTGTAGTGATTCTATATGCAATAGTTGCATATTTTACATTTCTCAGATCAAATGCGTTAGGATTAGTATGAGATTTTTAATCACTGTGTGATAAATATATTCATGGTATCTCCCTTTCCTGCTTTACAGGTTTCTGCGCTGAAAAATAGACTTAGAAAGGTCTCCACAACTACAGGGGATGGAGTGGCGCGAGCTTTCCTCAAAGCCCAGGCTTCTTTGTTTGGGAGCTATAGAAGTGCACTGAAAATTGAGCCAGTAAGTGCAAATTGTTTTCCTGCAACCCCTTCCAGACTTGAGTAGTTTTTGCTTTTCATTAATGATTTGTTTTTCTAAAAGTGAAATACAAAGCAAACTGTTAAACATGAAGTTGAAATGCATATACTGTATGTAAACTGCTTTAACTTCCACATTGATTTTGTTCAGGCAGCTTTCTGATCAATTTTAATCTACACAGTCAGGTAGATGACTCTTCTTTTTCTTGGTTTGGTTCTGTGTTATTTCTTGTGCAAACTTTATACCTCTGCCCTGCTCTTGCAGAGTATAACTTGGGCTGTTCATTGTGACATAGGTATTTGAATTACAGAGGAAGGAATCTACAGAGCTTTAAAGTGATTCTAAAATCTAAAGCCTAAATATTTTTTACATGGTAAAAAATGTTAGGCATCAGTATTTACAAGTCTTTTATGTTGTTTACAAAAATTGCATGCAGACCACTAGTTTATGTGTAATGTTTATTGGAAGACTTCAGTCTGTTGATAACCAGTGCCTAATTGTTATAAAAATGACAATAATTATAAAATTCTTTATTTAAAGTTGAAAGGGAATTTATAAACTTTAATTTTATAACATCAGCATTGCAATAGCAATATATAAAATCACTGCATAGTGTAGCACCAAATGTAATAGAAATGAGAAAGATGATATCCATAGGATAGTCCATATATGACAAGAGCAACCACAGTGGTGAGAGTGTGTACTGTCTTCTCACTGTGCAAAAATCGTGGCAGACTGAGCCACCACCAATAAGATTGGCTTCTCACCTCATATATTCGACCTGCATAAGGTCACACAGCCTGTGGGTATACTCCAGGGATCTTCTAATAATCACAGCTCCAATGTGAGACCCATCAACAAATAGCCATCCATATAAAAGAAGGAATAGATCTAATGCTCTCTGTTTCACAATTTATTTAAAAATCAAAAAAATAGTATTACACTCACATGCAAATGCACTCAATACCAAGTTCTGGCATATAAACAGTTCGACTAGTGTCCTAGTCCCATAAACATGGCCGCGGATGATGTCACCACAAGCCCCTCCTCCTACCGTACATGTTACGTTCCCACCGGAACTTCGTCAGCAGAATCAGAGCCTCGTAGTGTGTCGATCCTAATATACACAAGCACATAACAACAGGAAGTGGTCACAGCACGCCCCCTGACCCCGGGAGAATGCCAACAATCACTGAGGCTGCCGGAAAGACCTAGCTATAACAATAATACCACTTACAATCAAAACCACTCATTAAAATAACAATGCTGGATAGATTAAAAATGTGTTTTATTGTCATTTTTTAAAAATAAATATCCACTACCATCAAGTGGGGAGAATATGACATTGCAGCCCCCTTGTATGGCAATTACATCCACTTAAAACGCCATACATGGCAGATCACCATCTTGTGGGAAAAGAAGGGTATTACACCCAACTGACTAAGAATCACAATGACCCTTCATTTTAGTATGAATCATATATAAAAATATATTAAAAAAAAAAAAAAATGTGACGTCATCCATCGGCCATATTTTTACAATATTGTAGAGAAGGTCTAAACAAAATTCCAAACATATTTTAAAGCCTGTAAAAATATATATTTTCAAAACTACAGCTACTATATTGAATAGGGAGAGGAAGTTAACCCGCTCCAGGTGTGTTAAATCGGTGAGCGCCCAGGCATACAGGTGCAGGTCCAGAAAGCCGCTAGTCCAAGTCCATGAGTAATGCTAAGAAGAAAGGAGGACCGCACTCCGATATCCAGGACAGAAAGTAATTTATTGTGAACCAAAAGTAGAATGAACAATCCAGGCAGACAGTGCAATAAGCTGTGAGAAGGGATAACACATTTCACGGATCTGGGGTCCGCTTAATCATAACCTTATGATTGGATTGTTCATTCTACTTTTGGTTCACAATAAATCACTTTCTGTCCCGGATATCGGAGTGCGGTCCTCCTTTCTTCTTAGCATTACTTACGGCTACTATATGTTTGACAGTGACCATGATTTATTATTTATCAGATATAAAACAATTTAGGTTGAACTCCACGTTCAGGACCCCAGGAGCCATAACGTGAGTTTCATATATACAAAATGACTCTCTATGACTCAATACTCTAATAAAATTCCCACCTCGCTAATGTTTAGATACTCTTTCTATGCCCCAAAACTTGAGGCCTTTGGGATTACGATGGTAGCATACCCTGAAGTGTTTTGATACATTATGGGTCTTAAGGCTCCTCCTGATATTGTTTATGTGTTCATTAACATGTAATGCTCGAGAGGTCCTACCGATGTACTGTAGGCCTTACTCGCACTTGAGCATGTAAACTACACCCTCCGTGGAACAAGTGATCATGTCTCTGATGGTATATGTTTTCTGAGTGACTGTGGAACAAAACACTTTTCTTCTCTTGTCATTGTTTTTCACACTTCTACAGGAGGCCGCACATCTCCCACAGACATAAAATCCAGCAAGAGATGGGAAAATACCCAAAATTCAATTTATAAGGACTACATATCCCATGGTACCTTGCTGTTTGCAAGCAATGATTCTTGTACCGACTAAAACTCCTCTTCACAACACCTCTGTAGTTCAGAAGGCAGACTCTGTGAAACAGCAGTGCCTACTCACAGAGCAAGCGAAAGCTCCCTTCTCCAGTTATGCGACAGCTGCTATCTCCCTCTGTGCCATTACTGACATCCTCATCCTGTCTTCTTCTGGGTTCAGTGTTTTCAGACATCTTAACCCTTTCGTTGCCAGGGCCATTTTTGTGTTTTTTGAACACATGTTTATAAAATCATTTTAGGCCTGAAGATTACACAAAACCCCCAAACATATATTTTCTGAAAGCAGACACCCTAGGGAATAAAATAGTGGTTGTTCCAATTTTTTATGTCACATATTACCGTAAAAGTCTGGGAAATGCAAAATTCAGTAAAAAACACACTAACGTAAATTTTAGGGCAAACAAACACAATAAATTACCCAAATTGTTGGTAAAATATAAAAGATGAAGTTGCACCAAGTAAATAGATACCCAACATGCTTAACCTAAATTTTTTGTGCGCCGTGAAATGGCGTCATACTTCAGTATCCTATATTCTCTATAGGCGACACTTCAGAAGCCCCCTATAGGTATCAGTTTATTGTCACCGAGGAATTGTGGTGCTAGAATTATTGCTTTCACTCTGGCGTGCGCGGCGATATGTAACGTGTATCTTAATCAAACGTTTGTGTGGGGACCCTCACGGTTTTTTTTTTTTGTTTTTGTTTTTTTTTTGGGGGGGGGGTTCTTGGGTGTAACTTTATTTTTTGCAAACAACATTTTTTTATGTATTTTTTCCTCACATAGGCGACAAAATGTCCCCTATGTGATGATTTTTCTGTGACATGTTCTCTTTATTGAGACATGCAGGGTCTAAAAGACCCCTGTACTCCACTTAATGTTTTTCAATGCATATCGCATTGCAAAACATTTTTTCCCGGCTGAACTAGCTGGGGACACCTAGATCTTGACCCGGAAGTGACGTCAGAGACATCGTTTCTTTTCCGTTCACTGACAGACACAGCCTTCTTATGACACATGGGGTTATGCTCATCCTACTAGGAGTAGACTAGGCAAAAACAAACAAAAGCGTAGGTTGGCCCCTCCCTCCTGCCGGGGGACCCTCCCCGGTTGGATGCGAAAACAAACAAAAACGGATCAGATGAGGATCATCCTACTCGTATTGGGGTACACAGTATTCTTCCGACACAGACAGTCACTTGCCTTTTCTTTGCTACAGAGACTGCAGTGAAGGCCCAGTTCTAGATCCACAGGGGTCGATCAAGTCGGCCCTTTTTTACAAAACGTTACGCTATACGTAACTTTTTGTAATTCACCTCATGTCCCCAGAAAATCTGGGACGTACAGAGTTATTTCTCTTGTACAGTGTCTTTTTAGTAGTGTATCCCCTGTAAAACAGCGGATACACTCCTTTTTTATGTATTTT
>BLSH010287064.1:321692-347656 GCA_018402905.1 Glandirana rugosa | reverse complement strand
ACAGGCCAGGTTTGCAGCTTAACTGAAATACATCACAGGTGATATCATTTGCTGCTCAGTGGTTGCAGTATTCTAGTCTGCATCTCCCCAAGGTGATACTTAAAATCTGGCCTGTTAGTGGGTCCTGAGGACAGGAGTTGAGAACCACTGATGTAGAGTAGAATAAGAAGACATGATAAAAAACCCATGATATTTGTTAGTTCCCTTGACACTTAATGGAAGTTGGATTTTAGTTGGTGGAGTTCAGAACCCACCACATCTAGGTAGGGCTTCCAAATTGTCCTTGTTCACTTTATAACCTGAAAAAGGGCTATGTAAATGCAATGCTTGGTGTAGATCAGGGAGGGAAATGTGTTAATAGATACCATTGAAAATTTCAAAGAGTTCTGTTTATACCATATGGGATCCCAACAATGGAAGTCCTAACAGGGATTTCATAACCCCCCCCCCCCCACACACATACACACACACACACACACACACACACACGCGCGCGCGCAATTTTTGATGGCTCTCAATTGTATATCAATTAGGTACAAACCTGACCTCCTTAATGAGGGACAAGAGGACCCAGTTGAAACAAATTGACAATAGTTTGGTGACGGATTTTAAGTCAGTATTTAAAAGAGATATGGGAAGATGTTACAATCTTGAGGGTCCTTCCCAACTTTTAAAATGACTGAGATCTTCAATTAGAGCATCGCGGGTTGGATAATATGTCCTTTCGTAAAGAGTTAAAGCAATTTTATATAATTTTAGAAGCAAATGAGGCAAATTGTTTATGGTTGACATAAGTTAATACATCTGGATCTGAGGGTGTGTGGGGGGGTTGTAAACAGAGGTAATCAAACTGTAGATTATAAAGAAAAGTAACATGTCGCTGAAAGGTCTTAATAGAGTAAAGCATATTTTTGGGCTTTTAGGTCCCTACGTTTCCTTGCTAGGATGGTGTTAGGTCTTGTTACCTCTTTCACAGAATATTTGTTTAGTGTAAAGGATAATAGTGTCAGTTTGATGAGATTGCAATGATAATAGTTGCTTATGAATCTGAAGGATTTGAATGTAGACTGTAAGAGATAGGCAGGTTTTGTACTGACTGTCCAATTGTAATTGCCATTGTAGGATTTTTCATGTAAGACACAATAGAGATACACTTAACGCAAATGGTAGACTTGTGTGCCTCACACAAACATCAATGGAATTCTCACTTTGGGAAAATAGTGGGAAATTAATGAGTCACAACAGTTACAGTATCTCACAAAAGTGAGTACACCCCGCACATTTTTGTAAATATTTTATATCTTTTCATGTGACAACACTGAAGAAATGACACTTTGCAACAATGTAAAGTAGTGAGTGTACAGCTTGCATAACAGTGTGAATTTGCTGTCACCTCAAAATAACTCAATGCATAGCCATTAATGTCTAAACCGCTGGCAACAAAAGTGAGTACACCCCTAAGTGAAAATGTCCAAATTGACCCAAAGTGTCAATATTTTGTGTGGTCACCATTATTTTCCATCACTTCTTTAACCCTCTTGGGTATGGAGTTCACCAGAGCTTCACAGCTTGCCACTGGAGTCCTCTTCCACTCCTCCGTGACATCACAGAGCTGGTGGATGTGAGAAACCTTGTGCGTCTCCACCTTCCATTTGTGGATGCTCAAAAGGGTTTAGGTCTGGAGACATGCTTGCCCAGTCCATCACCTTTACCCTCAGCTTCTTTAGCAAGGCAGTGGTCCTCTTGGAGGTGTGTTTGGGGTCGTTATGTTGGAATACTGCCTTGTGGCCCAGTCTCCGAGGGGAGGGGATCATGCTCTGCTTCAGTATGTCACAGTACATGTTGGCATTCGTGTTTCTCTCAATGAACTGTAGCTCCCCAGTGAGGGCAGCACTCATGTGGCCCCAGACCATGACACTCCCACCACCATGCTTGACTGTAGGCAAGACACACTTTATACTCCTCACCTGGTTGCCGCCACACACGCTTGACACCATCTGAACCAAATAAGTTTATCTTGTTCTTAAATTTCAATATTTTTATTAATTAATACTTCTGTCTGGAACAAACATACAAGCGTAAATCAAGACAGATGGTATACAGATTCATAATGTTCGGGAAGGTAGGGAGGGGCGAACCCCCCGCCGTGGCAGGCCACCCCATTTGGGAACACACTGTGGCCCATTCCTAACCATCTGCTAGACCTCAAATGAAGTGAGGCAAGGAAGTGTAGAAAATTAGGGAAAACATTGCTTAGTAGTCTCAATTGAGGCAAAAGTCAGAGTAGGCTAAGCTAATATTAGAGTGCAAGGAAACCGTTATCAAACAACTGCATTAGTATGAACTTGTGGTGAGAGAATTTCTAACTTTGCCTCTCTTCCACCGCCGTGCATGGTAAGCATGGTCTCGTAGATAAGGGTTAAAGGCAAAGGGAGATCATGCCCACTGAAAGGTAAAGGATTGATGAATAAGGATTAAAGCGGTTGTCTTCCCATTTAAAAAAAAAAAAAAAAATTAAAGCCTGCAAGACAATAGCATAATGAGCTAGTATGCACCACATACTAGCTCATTATGAAATACTTACCTTGAAACGAAGATCCGACCGGGCTGCTCAGTCCGCTCTGAGGGAGCGGACATCTTCCCTCGGATCTTGCTTCCGGGTACGCGGCTCCGGCGCTGTGACTGGCCGGAGCCACGAGACGTCACTCCCGCGCATGCGCGCTGGACCCGTCTCTCCGGCAAGGTCCGGCCCTATTGCCGGGCCTTTGCCGGGACATACACGGCACATGTGCCGGGACATACACGGCACATGTGCCGGGACATACACGGCACATGTGCCGTGACATACACGGCGCATGCGCCGTAACGCCAAAGCATCTTGGAGAGGGAATATCTCCTAAACCGTACAGGTTTAGGGGGGATATTCATTTTACCTACAGGTAAGCCTTATTATAGGCTTACCTGTAGGTAAAAGTACAAAAATTGGGTAGACAATTGCTTTAATAGCGTAGGATTAGCAAACAGATAGAGACTAAGCAAGGTGGAGAGAGAAGAAGGCTTAGAAAGGATGAAAGGTAAGGGTTCGTATAGAAATGATTTTAGGTGGTAAAGTGATGTCTGAGTGAAAAGAACCTTTTTAGGTCTATTTGGAAAGACGCTGGCCAGGTTGGAGTAGTTTTAGGTCTCTCATTGGGAGATACCCACGTGAGAGGCCCAAGGTCCCCAAATCTTTTTAAATTTTGTTTCTGAGTCCTGAATTACGTGGAATATTTTCTCCTGGAGCATGATCCAGGATATCTTCCTGATAGCTTGTCCTGTATGGACAGATTGTGTCTTCTACGCTTTTGTGATAGTTAATTTTGCTCCCAATAAGATCAAAAATATCAAAGATTGTGTGTTTTTGTGGATATTAGGAATCCTCTGGTTGAGAAGGGCAGTTAGCGGATCTTGTTTCACCGGAATTCCATTGACCTTTCTAATAGGCTGGAAAATTTGGTTCCAGTATTTCCTTATACGTGGGTATTCCAAGAGCGTATGGAGCAACGTTCCCATGTGACCGCAGCCTCTGAACCATAAGGGGGAGAATAATTCATACATTCTATCCAGGCGGGCAGGGTAAAGGTACCATCTCGACATTACCTTTACATTAGCTTCAACCAAGGAGGTATTGTGGATCCCTTTGTATGAACGAAAGAAGTGTTGATGCCACAAGTCCAGGTCTCTTTCCCACTTTGACATATATGTGGCTTTTCCCTGCAGTTCGGCTAGGGCTACATATATGAGAAAAATACCTCCTCTCATGTCCGATAGCTTTGAACACCATTGTTCGTATGGGGTCACTGTAAAGGAATTTTTTTGCTTGTCGGTATGGAATGTAGAAAGTGGTATAATTGAGAGAAGCGAAATTTCTCATTAGGTGGCATCTCTAGGGTGTTTATGCAACACCTGAGAGTTAGAGGTCCAGTGGAGTTGATGAAGTGATCTATTCTATAAAGCCCCTTATTTACCCACCATTGGAAGGCTTTAATATTTTCCCCAGGAGGGAACCTGGCGTTGTGAAAGATATGAGATAGTGGGTGCCAAGGTGAGATTAAATTGGAATGTTTGCGGAGTTTATCGCTTAAGGCCATAGAATGCGATAATGTTGGGGCTAGTATGGGTGGTCTAGACCTAGGCTGGCACCAAAGAAGATAGTCCAAGGTATGGTGGGGGGGTGGCCTGTCTTTCGATTGATGTCCAGTCCTGTTTTTCATATTTGGAGTGGATGATAGAGATTTGGGCTAACTGAGCCGCTTGGTAGTACCACCAAAGGTTCGGTACCCCAAAACCCCCTGTCTGTTTGGGCCTATAAAGGATAGTATTAGAAAAGTGTTGACCCCTCTTGCCCCAGATAAATTGCGATATTGCAGTTTGTAAATTTGCCAAATTGCTTTTTGGCACATGAATAGGGAGTGCTCGGAAGAAATATAATATCCGGGGAGTAGGGTCATCTTTACAGCATTTACTTTGCCTGTCCAGGAAAGATTTTGTTTAGACCAGGGAGCGAGATCCTTTATTAGTTTTTTGAAAAGAGGGGGGAAGTTGGCTTTGTAGATTTGGTCAATTGAGGCGGGAATGTTAATGCCTAGGTATGGGATGGAGTAATCCTCCCATGAGAAGGGGAAGTGTCTTTTGAGATTATCAATTGTGGAGTTAGGAGTGGAGGTTGGGGATAGAGATCAGGGGGGAGGTGATGAATAAGAGAACATCATCGGCAAATAAGGCACATTTGTGAATTTTCTGACCGCAGCGCATTCCTTGGATATCCAGGTTCTCCCTGATTGCTATGGACAGGGTTTCTATCGCTATGGCGAATAGCAATGGCGAGAGCAGGCACCCTTGCCGCGTTCCCTGCCGTATAGAGAAGGGGGCGGAGTAATGTCCCTGGAACCTAATTTGTGCAGATGGGTTAGAATAAAGCGCTTCTAGAACTCCTAAAAATTTAGGACCAAAGCCCCATTGTCCTAGCAAAAGGTATGACCATGAGACTGTGTTGAATGCTTTGTGGAGATCAATTGATAGAATGAAGCCCTCCTGTGGGTTTTCCCCCCCCCAGCCCGATTTCATCAAAGAAATCAAGTCTATAGCCCTCCTGACCTGGTCTGGACCCTGCCTGCCCGGTATGAAACCCACCTGGTCTTTGTCGATGTACCTGTCTATAAACAATGCCAGGCGGTTAGCATACATTTTGGTCATGATTTTGATATCATTATTAATCAAGGAGATGGGCCTGTAGTTCCCTACATTGCTGTGATCCTTACCTGGTTTGGTGATCATTGAGATGAAAGCTAGGTTAGAGGAGGGGTCCAGACGTTGTCCATGTCTTAAAGAATTAATGTATCTAGCCAGGAAGGGCGATAGAGTTGAGCCACATTTTTTATAGTGCAGGTTCCAAAAACCATCTGTCCCGGGGTCGGAGCCATTTTTTAGGTCTTTAATTACTTGTATGATTTTGCTCTCTGAGACGGAACCCTCGAGGATGGCTTGGTGATGTTTATTGATTTTGGGGAGGGAGCTCTCCCCCAGGAAGGATTCCAACCGTTGGGTAGGTTCTTCTGGGTTTTTGATATAAAGCTTGTATTGTATTGTATTTAGGGGTTAATTTAGATGCGAGACTGGTGCCTATTTGGTCCTGGGTACAGTATAGTCGTCCCAGCGTCCAACGCAAGTTTTTTTTCGGCCGTGGTGGTTAGCTGCAGGTTAAGCGCAAGCTTGGTCGTTTCAAGTTTAGTGAGGGATTCTCTTGTGGGGTGTAATTTATGGGCTCTATTTAATTCTTGGAATTCTTGCTCCAATCTGGAGATCTCTAGAAGGCGCTCTTTTTTCAGTTGGGATTCCATCTGGATAAATCTCCCTCTCATGACCGCTTTGTGCCCCTCCCAGAGAGATACAGGTGATATATCTGCCACATCATTGAGCAAGAAATATTCTTTAAGATATTTCTCAAACATGGTGGTCCTGACAGGGTCGTTTAGAAGTGACTCATTGAGTCTTCAAGGCAGAGGTCCTCGCAGAATGGGCGAGCAAGAGATAGTCACTGAGACCATTGAGCGATCAGCCCACGCTATATCGAGGATTGAAGCCTTGACTGCCCGGTGAATCTCTGTTGAGGGCACAAATACATGGTTAATTCCTGAATAGGTGCCGTGTGGGGCCAAAAAATGGGTATAATCCCTGGATTTAGGATTCAGCTCTCTCCAAGTGTCTATCATCCCTAGGGAGTTGAGTAAGTGTGCTACTTTGGTGCTATGTTTAGGGGGCTTTTTGGGATGTGGTCTATTTTCAACTGATTTATCCAACATGTTATTGAATGCAGTGTTCGAGTCTCCCCCCATGATTACCATCCCCTCCATGTGTGGCGCTAATATTCGAATTAAGTTAGAGAAGAAGGTTGTTTGGCCTTGATTAGGGGCATAATAAGAAATGAAAGTGTAAGTTTCTCCGTTCACTAATCCTTTAACTAGGATGTATTGTCCCTCTTTGTCCCTAACAATGTTTGAATGGGTAAAGGGTAGGTTTTTGGAGAAAAGAATAGCTACCCCTCTTCTCTTGCATTCTGCATTCGCCAGGTAAAAGGTTGGGAATTTATTGTGTACAAGGGAGGGGTTGTAGTTGTTCGGAAAATGTGTTTCCTGGAGCAAGGCCACCTCAAGGCCCAGGGAGTGATAATGTTGAAATGCCTTTCTCCTTTTAATGGGAGAATTGAAGCCTTGTGTATTGTGAGATGCCACCTTCATTGAGGTTTTGATTTGATGTAAGTCAGCCATGGACATAAGAGGTAGGTTGTGTCGCTGAGATAAAGGGACTTACCCTGCCAACGTGGAAAGAGACCTTGGAACGCGGATATCCCTCAGAACCAGCCAGGAAGGTGTGGCATTTCACTCAGGCATCTGAAAAAATAAAAGATAGTCAAAAGCAAAGGGGGAAAGAGAAAAGGATGATAGATGAAGAGAAGTGGGAGGAGATTTCCTAAATGAAGAGGGGTTCCTGGTCCGTTCAGGACCAGGGAGCTCTGGGAGCAAGACGGGGTATGGCCGATCCTGCTCTTTCCCCCTGAATCGGGGGGTTTGTAAAAGTGTAACCCAATCGGGAGTTGAAGTACCATCGGTATCCGAGGAAAACTTTCTCGGGTATTCAGTGGGGGGAGGAGCATGTAATACCGCTCCGGCCCTAGGGCCCCGCATACCAACTTAAATTGGCTGTGACCTCTTGGTGCAAATGCCTGGAAATTGTGAGTAAGGAGCCTTAAGACATAGTTTAAAAATATCGAACCAAGACAATATAGAACCAAGGCAATATATAAACAGTGAACAGCAGCAAATGACTAAGTTAGGAGAGCATATTGGCTAAAGTCACTTTGTCTTGTCCTTAATAAAAAAAAGGAAGGAGGCGTTAACGAGAAAGAATAGGAAAAAAAAAAAAATTTTCCCCTTTTCTTTTTTTTTTTTTTTTCCTTTCCCTCCCTCCTCCCTTTTCCTCCCTTCCCTTTTCTTTCTTTCCTTCCCATAATGACAATGGTAGCCTGGCAGGAGTCTTGGTTGCATAAATCATCAGATCTGTGTCTTTGGTAAGCTGCGACAGATCTGGGAGAGTCGACAGTTCATAAACCTGAGAGGATTACCTGGAGTCTCCCCCCTGTAAGGCCATTAGGTCGGCGAAGATAAAAATATGTGAATTAAAAAATCAAAAAAAGGAGAAAAAAGAACAAGTGGTTAAGGGAAACGTCAACCCTAACCATCAACCATGTGTAAGGTGAGGAGTACTTTGGGCCTCCGGATAGGTTGCCCAGTCTCATGGGGCAGGAGCCGTGTGTCCTCACACAAACAGGGGCATAGAGAAAGGTAAATTTCAGAATTGGGGTCTGGTCTTCAGCGTGGTGGATACGTCGCCTCTCTTTGTCTTTTGGGTTTCTGTTTGTGCCAGTTTGGTGCTGCTGGGCTTCCTGGAGGAGGGCATTTGGACGGGTTATGCTTGACTGGTGTTTGATACGTCCGTGGCCTCTTGGGTGATTAGACCCAGTTGGACGAGGATTTTTTCACCTTCTTGTAGGCTTGAGAATCCTAGAGTTTAATTGTTATGCTGGAAATTCAGACAGAAAGGGAAGAACCACCAATATTTAACCTCTTTATTGCACCAATACTGTCAGCAACGGTTTGAGGGAGTGGTGTTTTTGTATGGTGGTAGGAGAAATGTCTGCAAATATCTGGATTGGGTGTCCCAGTAGAGATAGTTTATCAGAGGCTCTGGATTTCCTCATGACCTCCTTCTTTTATAGTGTAAAAATGGGGTTTCACTATAATATCTCTTGGTAGACCATCTGAGCGGGGGGGCTGGAGAGCTCTGTGTGCCCTGTCCAATTCCAGCTTATGATCTGGTACCCCAGGCAATAGGTCCTTAATTAGGGATTTCACTGAGCCGTGGACGTCCTGTATCAATTTGGGAAGGCCTCGGATGCGTAAATTGTAACGCCTGCTCCTATTTTCCAATTGATCGATTTTAGAGAGAGCGTTGTCCAATTGGTCTTGGAGAGACTGTATACATGTGGTGTTCTGATTGACTCTGGCTACTGTTTGGTCCACTGCTTGCTCTATGGTGTCAATGTGGGCACCCAAATTAATGATTTCTGCCTTAATTGTGGATGTAATCTGTTCCACATTTTGTGTGAGGCCCGCTGACAGCATCTCCGAAAACCTCTTCATTAGCTGGCCCAGGTCTTGGTGCAATACATGTGGAGGAGAAGCATTAATGCTTCCTAGAGTGTTAATGATAGGGGAGTTCAGATAGTCAGCTGTCATACACCTTAGTAGCGATTCAATGGAGGCAGGTGAAGCTAACAGGACGGGAGGAAGGCTGTCAGGTGTTGCAGGGTCTCCTCTTGTTAGTACTGTGTCCCCTGGGGAGTCTGTGCCATCAGTACTGACCTCCGTGTCACCGCATTGTGAAGGCACAGATGCCATCTTGGATCGCTCGGTGGGGAGTAAATCGAAGCGGAGCTGTCTGATTACCTCACATCTGGGGTGGTCACTGGACATGTGCTTCTGCTCTGCGGGGTGGCCTTGTCCCGATCCAGAAGTTATCAGCCGAGTTGCTGCTCTGATCGGGCTGCGTGGCTTGATTCAGGCCGGAGCGGTGCTGAGCTCCCGGTTAATACGTCTTGCCGGAAGTCCCGTGCATGCACACTTGTGAGTTTATCTTGTTCTTATCAGACCACAGGACATGGTTCCAGTAATCCATGTCCTTAGTCTGCTTGTCTTCAGCAAACTGTCTGCCGGCTTTCTTGTGCACCATCTTTAGATGAGGTTTCTTTCTGGGACGACAGCCTTGCAGATCAATTTGATGCAGTGTGGGGCATATGGTTTGTGCACTGACAGGCTGACCCCCCACTCCTTCAACCTCTGCAGCAAAGCTAGCAGCACTCATATGTCTATTTCCCAAAGACAACCTCTGGAGATATTACGCTGAGCATGTGCACTCAATTTCTTTGGTCGACCATGGCGAAGCCTGTTCTGAGTGGAACCTGTCCTGATAAACCACTGTATGGTCTTGGTCACAGTGCTAAAGCTCAGTTTCAGGTTCTTGGCAATCTTCTTATTGCCTAAGCCATATTTATGTAGATCAACAATTCTTTTTTCTCAGATCCTCAGAGAGTTCTTTGCCATGAGGTGCCATGTTGAACTTCCAGTGACCAGTATGAGAGAGTGAGAGTGATAACACCAAATTGAATACACCTGCTCCCCATTCACACCTGAGACCTTGCAACACTAATGGGTCACATGACACCAGGGAGGGAAAATGGCTAATTTGGCCCAATTTGGACACTTTCACTTAGGGGTGTACTCACTTTTGTTGCCAGCGGTTTAGACATTAATGGCTGTGTGCTGAGTTTTGAGGGGACAGCAAATTTACACTGTTATATAAGCTATACACTCATTACTTTACATTATAGAAAAGTGTCATTTCTTCATTGTCACATGAAAAAGGTGTACTCACCTTTTGTGAGATACTGTGTATATATATATATATACATTTTTTTTACTAGTAATGGTGGCGATCAGAGACTTATAGCAGGCCTGCAATATTGCTGCAGAAATTCAGACACTGACACTTTTTGGAGACCAGTGACACTAATACAGTGATCAGTGCTAAAAATATGCACTTTACTGTTCTAATTACACTCGCTGAGAAGGGGTTAAACATCAGGGACAATAAAAGGGTTAACTGTGTTCCTAGCCAGTGTTTTTGTGTAAACTGTGGGAGGTGCTTTTACTAGAGGGAGACATAGATCTATGTCCCTGTTTTGCAGGGACACAAGATCCATGCTTTCTCTCCCGCCAGTATGGCAGTCTGCCTTGTTTACATAGGCAGACAGCCGTTCTGCCTTTTTGACGGATGATTAGTGGGTATCGAGTCCGCAGTTCCTGAAGATCAGCTCCCACTGTGTATAATCACAGCAGGAGTGGGCTGTCGGTGGTGTGCATGCGCGCCCCCTAGCCAGAAGTGTCAGATCACGTACTGGGTATGTGATCCAGTGCAGCAGTGCCACCTTGGCATAGTATATGTAAGTTATACGGTCAGCAAGTAAAGTGCTTAATAAATATAAGGCTGAAGGGTCATCACCGGCATTCCAAAACTACAGAACTGTTTTCTCAATTATACGAGTATTAATAGTGAAAAGGCTAGGTCAGAACATATTGGCCCCATAAAAGATGATCAGGCGAAGTGGGTCACAAGTGACTGGGAGAAGGCAATTGTATTAAATACATTCTTTTCAGACAAGTTAACACAGCAATCTTAATAACAGTTTACTGAATGTACTCTTGTGGATGATAGAAATCTGTGTTCAAAAAAGACTAGAAAAAAATTATGTTAATAAATCACCAAGACCAGATCATTTACACCTGGAAGTTTTCAAAGAATTTAGCCATGTTAATGCCAGACAATAGTTTTTAATTTTTAAGGACAGCTTACTGTTTGATATGGTACCAGCTGATTGGTGAAAAGCAAACGTGATACCAATATTTAAAAAAAGGTCTAAAATATATATACCTGGAAACTACAGACCAATCAGCCTAATACCAATAGTATGTAAACTATTAGAAGGAATAATAAGGAACAATATTCAAGAATTATCTGATAAATAAATGAAGGACCAATCTTGCCAGACCAACTTTTTCTGTTTCAATATTTTATTGAAGTTTATACTTGAAAGTAATACAAGAGAGCGAATTACAATATCCATTGAGTAATGAGAAGGTAGCATGAATACATATAATACCATTGCAATGGTGAAGCGCTGACTGCACATAATGCTTGTGTACAGGCATCGGCGATCTAACATCACTTTGTATCAGCAGAACATTGGTAACTTGGGCTAATCCAATAGAACAATTCAGTATTCAGTGGACCTAAGTAAACTGAGGGACTTTGTAAGCATGGAGCAAGAACATGCAAAATATAGCATAGGGAAGGGTGTAGAGGTACCGGAGGTTCAGCTCCCCTAGTTGGAATCTGACAGGTGGCCCAACTTATATGGGGGAGCAAGGGCCTCTCGGTACCCACACTCTAGCATCCAGAAAGAGGAGAGAGTCAAATCGAGAAAAAGGGAACAAAGAGTATTGAGCTAGAGGGGAGGTAGGTGAGATGGAAGGAAGGGTAGAAAGGAAGGGGTTATCTCCAGAGGGGGGCACCAGCCACATGCTGCACGTATATATGTGGGCCTGGTGTCATAGTTTCACCTATTATTAATGATCAGTGTGTGGTCGGAATCTGTTGGTAGTCCCCGATCAATCCAGGGTTGCCGAAGCTTTTCAAATTTGGGGAGTTTATCGAGGTAGATGGCCTCGGTTTTGGCATGCACAAATGCCTGATTGATCCTGTGTTTAACCGGAGACCATGGATAGCGTAGTGGTTTTCCAGGCCTTGGCAATAGATTGTTTAGCAGCTGTTGTCCTATAAAGTAACAGTTTAAATTGTCTCTGGGTTAGGGTATGGGGTTTGCCATTCAGGAGGGCCAAAACAGGATTAGGTATTAGCTGTGTTTCGAATATATGGGATAGGAGTTGGAAAACTTCTGACCATAGGGTACAGGCTATCTGGCAGTCCCACCAAATGTGCATCTGTGTGCCCTGGTCTGAGCACCCATGGAAGCATACTGGTGAATATCTCGGGTAGAATATAGAGATCCAGGAAGGGACCAGGTACCACCTGGTGAGCACTTTATAATTCGTTTCTAGGGCAACAATATTGGGTGAGGCCGATTTGGTGCCTTCCAGATTTGGTTCCGGTTTATATCGTCACTGTAGGCAGGGAGATCTTTCTCCCATTTCTCAACATATGTGGGAGGCGTTGTGGCAGAGGCGGATAAGAGTAATGAGTATATGTCAGAAATAAGACCTCGTTTGTGGGGGTCGGTGTGACATGCTTGTTCAAACAACGAGAGAGATGAGACTGATCTATCTGGGGGAGGGTATTGTGAATAGAAGTGTTTTATTTGCAGGTATCTGAAAATTTCTGTGGGGGGTAGATGGTGTGTCTCACATAGGGTCTGAAAGGGTTTGATAGTGTTAGAACTATATAGGTGATGAGCCCACAGGAGCCCAGCTCTTGACCAATTGGAAAAGGAGTGTGGGGCAGTCTAAGCTGGGTAGAAGGCTAGGCTGTTTAGGAAGGAGAGGAGAGGATTGTGGGGTGACTGAAGACCGAAGTGCGTCTTAAGTTTATCCCAGACAGTTGAACTGTGTTTGGTGATTGGGTTAGTGATGTTGCGGCGTTGTGATGGAGGCAACCAAAGGAGGTTGGCAGTGGATAGTTGATCACAGTCCACCAATTCTAGGGCCACCCAAAGGGGGACTTCCTTAGTGGCATGATATTTGGGAAGTGTAGCCAGTTAAGCTGCTTGGTAATACTTAGCAAAATTGGGTACACTTAGTCTGCCTCTTATATGGGGAGTGTAGAGGGTGCGTGGAGGTAGGCGTGGTCTATGGGAACCCCAAATGAAGGCGGAGGCCTTGCGCTGAAGTATCTTGAGGTAGTGCGGCGGTACTTTGACTGGTGATACTCTGAATAGATATAAGATTTTAGGAAGGAGGGACATTTTCATAACCGTGATCTCACCTAACCATGAGAGGGGGAGAGACGTCCACTTGGACATTAAAGTAGTCAGGTGAGTGAGCATGTGGGGGTAATTAGCGGAATAAAGATCTGCTAGGTCTGATGTGAATTTAATGCCTAGGTAGGTGAGGTGGGTCTCGGACCAGAAAAAGGGGAGGGAGTCTTTGAGTTGGGAGTGTAAGGTGGGTGGCAAAGAGATGTTCAGGGCTTTTGATTTCTGGGGATTAATGCGAAGACCAGAGATTTGGCCAAAATCAGCAAGCAGATTCATTAAGTTGGGAGCTGAGGTTAGAGGTGATGTCATTAGGACGTTGTCAGCAAACAGACAAAGTTTATGGTGGTGACCGCCCAGTTTGAGACCAGTGATATTAGGGTTTTCACGAATGAGAGTTGCTAACGGCTCGATTGACAGAGCAAATAGGAGGGGGGAGAGGGTACAACCTTGTCGAGTACCTCTGCATATGGGGAAAGGATCGGAACGAAATCCAGAGTAAGTAACATAGGCCTTGGGATTAAAATATAGAGCTAAAATCCATGTAAGAAAGTTCGCACCAAAACCCCATCTTTGAAGTATTGAGCGAAGATAAGGCCAGGCTAGTGAGTCAAATGCTTTGCGTTTATCTAACGAAATGAAGCATGTCGGAATGTGTCTCCTACGTGCTGTATGGGCTATGAAAGTAGCTCTGCGTATGTTATCATCGGCCTGTCTGGAGGGGATAAATCCTGTTTGGTCCTTGTGTATTTGCATGCCTATAGTAGGTTGTAAGCGGGTTGAAATGGTTTTGGCTAGAATTTTTATGTCTAAGTTGAGTATCGAGATAGGCCTGTAGTTAGACCATGTTGAATCATCAGAGTTAGGTTTAGGGATCATGGAAATTGACGCCGTGAGGGTTGTCTTTGAGAAAAGAGTTAAAGGCTGCCACTAAAAGTGAGGCTAATATATCGGAAAACTGTTTGTAATAAGTGGCTGAGAGGCCGTCTGGGCCTGGGCGTTTGCGTGGTTTCAGAGTTTTGATTGTGGCTATTATTTCCTCCACTGTAAGTGGTTGGTCTAAAGCTGCTCTTTGTTCTTGGGTGAGAGATGGGAGGTGTATGTTAGAGAGCATGGAGTCCGAGCGCGCTTGGCTGAAGTGGGAGGAGTCAATGTAGTGTTCTGAGAGCTTTCTGCGGAAGATATTTAAGATTTTCAGAGGGTTACTAGTGTATGAGTCGGTGGTCACTGAAGTGCAAGTGCAAGAAAAGTGTCTGGTTTATTAGCTTTCATATATAAAGTATGCCTTGATTTATGGAGTGTTTTATCAGCTTCTTCTGTTAGGCTTATATCTATTTCTAATCAAGCTTTTTCAAAGAGGTCCCTATTTGTCTGGGATGGGAGCTCTGGAATTGATCTATGGCTTTACGAAAGGTTGACTCAAGTTGCTTCAAGCATTTGCGGTATTCCTTCCTTACATGAGAGGTCTGGCTGATGCAAACACCTCTCATGTAAGGTTTGTGGGCTTCCCACACGGTGAGTGGGTCGATGTTAGGGGTCAAGTTGGTGGTTAAATATTCTTGAAGGAGCGGTGGAAAGTACCAATCTGTGAGCTGGGTTCGCTAAGAGACCACCATCCATAGTCCAACTTCTTTATGTAGGAGTTGGGTCTAGGGAAGAAAGGGTGGTGATCACTGCGTTATGGTCAGACCATGTACTAGGGAGTATACAGGAGTTTAAGATCAAGGCGGCGGTTGCCACTGTGACTAGAATGTGGTCAATGCGTGAGTAGGTCTTATGTGGATGAGAATAATGAGTGTATTGGCGTCTAGCAGGATTGTGTTCTCTCCAGGAGTCAACCAGGGAGTGGCGATCTAGGAGCTGTCTAAAAGAGAGGCGCGTGGGTGGTGCGGGTACCGGGGACTTATCCAGAGGCGGGAATATGACTTGATTAGAATCGCCACAGACAATAACCATCCCTCACTTGTGTGTGTCAATGAGTTGAAATAAGTGTGAGAGAAAAGGGAGTGGGTTAGTGTTAGGTGCATAGTAGGAGATTATAATGACGTCTTGGTCAAGAAGTTGGCCAGAAAGGAGTAGGTATCTGCGTTCCAGGTCTTTAATCTCAGTGTGCAGTGTAAATGGTGTAGTAGAATGGAAGGCGATCAGTATGCCTCTGTGTTTTTTGGCTGCCGAGGCCATATAGGTCTGCAGGTATTGGCGGGCGAAAAATTTCGGGGTGGAGTGGGTAGAAAAGTGTGTCTCCTGAAGGCAAACCACATGAGCTGTTACAGAGGTGTAGCTGTGAAAGGCTTTTGTGCGTTTAGTTGGCTCGTTCAGGCCTTGGACATTATATGTCAAGATGCGTAGAGAGGCCATGGGGATTATTGGACGAGGCTAACTCTGCAGTGGCGAGGTAAGGTACTGTGAGACCTCCCTCTGATAGGTAGGGGGAAAAGAAAAGGGGACTGAGGGGGAATAGATGTGCTAGACAACACGCAAAAAGTGAGTGTGTAACACTAAATACTGAGTGAATTAACAAGTCAGCAATAACACAAGAATGATAAAGAACTAGCAAGTAGTCATGCTCCAACTAGGAGCAGGAAAATCCAGAGGATGGCTGCAAGTCGCCAATCAAGGTATTTTCTATCCCTCGATCAACCTGGAAGAAAGTTCCGGATTGCAAAGGAATTAATGAGGAGCAGTGGACTGCTACTGGGAACTGAGCAGCCACTCATGTAATTAATAGTAACAGAACAATTGTATAAGAAGTTGTACCATTATTAACTAGATGGTGTATTCTACAGTGGTAATCCCAGGTCTAAGGCAGTGAGTTCACTAGAAAGCGAATAGTGTTAAGAAACTATCAACTAGGGGGCCGCAAGGCCAATATATCACGCAATGAGCTGGGATCACCACTGCAGACTGGTAACTCTGTCATCACTACGGTAGGTAGACCGCACCAGGTCTAAGTCCTCATATTTAGTTCATGTCAGGGCCTAGGGGAGTAGGCCCGAGCGAGTTGTGTCGTAGTAAGGTATGTGAAGCCCCAGGTATCACATTACATGTACAGGGAGACGTGGAGCCTTCACAAAAAGTCTATAGGATCCAGATCCTGCTTAAGTGGTCTTCCATGAGAGGGAAAAAGAAAAAAAAAATGGGGGGAACCCCCTCCCTTTACAGGGGGGTTGTTCATAGTCTAAGTGTCGGAAGTTTTACCTGACCATAGTGGAGGTGTCTCACTATTATCTGGAACTGGTAGACAGCCTTAAACAGGAAGACTAAAGAGTTAGTAAGTAGTGGAGGTGTGATAGCTTCAGTCCATCTGTCCAGCTGACGTGGTGTAGGTAAGTCGGCTACTTTTATTTGAGGCTATTTGGGAGATTGGTCCGTAGTTATCTTGAGATTTCCTCGGGGAGTTAGAGGTCGCACGTCTCTTAGAGTTGTCCGGTGATGGGTTCGGGACAGGAAGTCTTAGATCTCGGAGAGCTGAGATGATATCTTCTTCAGACAGGTAAAAGAGGAGCCTTTGTAGTTACATTTGACCGCGAAGGGGAAACTCCACCTATAAGTGATCCTATGTTGTTGCAAAACCTGTAGGTGGGGTTTCAAAGCTCTCCTCCTAGCGAGGGTTTGTTGCGAGAGATCATGGAATATCTGGTATCTGTAACCTTGGAATGAAAGATTACTTTTGTTACGTGATGCTTCCATAAGTTGTTCCTTGGTGCGGAAAAAATGCAGTTTTATGATGATGTCCCATGGAGGGCCCTCATCTTTACGTGGAGCAAGGGATCTGTGAATGCGGTCCATTTCTGATCTGTCGATAGGGATTGAGGGGGCCAACTCTTGAAAGAGGGCTGTGATGGTGGACTGGAGGTCCTCAACAGATTCTGGAATGCCCCTGATGCGTATATTTGACCCCCTAGCTCTATATTCAAAGTCTTCCAAGCGAGCCTGGAGGGTGGCATTTTCCGCTTTAAGAGTCTCTATGTCTTCTTCGTGATTAGCGGAGATCATTTGTAGGTCTTCCGTTTTCTCTTCTAAGATTGTGGTGTGGCGTCCAACCTCCTGTATCTCTTTTGTCAATTTATCAGTGATTAAGTCTGAGGTGTGCTGTAGAGCGCTTTGTAGCATTGTTCCAAACTGACTTAGGAGCTCTATATTTTGTAGGGATCCTTGGGCAGTGTTGGAGGGTGGTGGGGTAGCAACACCGAGGTCACTGTCCTGTAATGGGGTGTAGTGGCCCCCAGATGGTTAAGAGGCAACGGAGGCAGCCTGGAGGGGTGGTTGTGCTGCCATTTTGATAGCTGCTTGTGTGAGGGCTTCACAAATTGTTTTTGACCGAATGCCAGTCTTTTTACCTGGTGACATCACCCCCAAAGGGGTATTCAAGTAGAGGGATTTTTAGCAGATGGTAGTTGGCAACCTGTAGGTACAACAGGTGATAGGCGGCTGGTGCAGTCCCGGTGTGGCTTTAAGCAGACATAGTATATGGCAGTGCAATATTGTTGGAGCAACACAAATAGGAGTTTTTAGGCCCGAGTAGGCCGCAGCCTGGATAGATTAATTTCGTCAAGTTGGGAAGGGTCCCACCTTAGGGGGTATGGATGAGAGAGTCTCAATGCGGTCTAGAGAAGGATGTCTGTGAGAGTAGGAGTGGAGGGGTCCCGCACTATCTGAGGAGGCGGCCGGAAGATGGCGGCGGCCGTCTGGGGGTATATGAAGAAGGCTGTGCCTCAGTTTATAGCCAGACTGTATGGCCCCTAAAGAGGATTCACCAGGCTCTGTTGGGCTTTATGCCTTGGGATGGGGGTCAGGTAGGAGAGGAGCATGGTGTAGGCTGTATGGTTAGGTGTAGGCTGGGAGGGCCGCAAGCTGGCGGCGGCCGCTGGGTCGGGCAAGAGGCTGTCGACTGGGCCTGTCAATGTATCTGCGTCCCGCGGGACCGTAGCGGGCGCTCCTGGGTGCGGGTGGAGATGGGCTCTGTGGCTGTAAGGTGCGTGGCTTACCGCAGTGGCTGTGCTGTGGGTCTTCCCCAGGCCGGAGGGTGTAGCAAGATGGCGGCGAGCGTTCTGCCTTGGCCCTGGAACGCCGCCGCTGCTCCGGCTGCAGGCACAGTCGGGAATCGGTCCAAGCTCGGTCCTTAGGCTGCCGGGGGAGTTGGGATGTAGGATTGCTGGTCCTGGTGGGGGATATTGATGTGTAGGAGTGTGGATGGAGCTGGATTTAGTCAGCTGTGCACGGAGCTCCTCATCCACACTTCCGCTCGTGAGCCCGCACAGGCACGCCCCCCGTCAGACCAACTTTTTAACATTCAATGAGGAGGTAAGCTGTAATTTGGATAAAGGGGGATCTGTGGATATAGTGTACCTATATTTTGCCAAGGCATTTGATAATTGCTTAAAGTGGATGTAAGCCCTCACATATACCAAGTGAAGTGAACAGCCTCAGATGATACACAGAGATGAAACAAGTCTCCCTATATAAATTTTACATGTATATCTGCTGTCTTCACATTTATATACTGTCTCGAAAGTGCACATTCTATTAGAATTTTCATTTCCTCATTCCCCTCTGGGAGGGGTTATTGCTGGACACTGAGACCAGCTGATTGGAGGAAAGGCACACACCCCCTCCCCACACTTACAGGGGTTGCCTGTGAATCATGCAGCAGTCTTCTAATCTGTTTATAGCAACCTCCTCCTCCGACACACACTTCTGTCCCCGGGCCTCAGAGAGCTTGTCAGAAGTTGATGGCTGATTACAGAGGAAAGGTGCAGGACAGAGCTACGGGACACAATGCTTTGAAGAGAGAAAATAAAACTCTGCAGATTGATGTTTCCAGCTCAAATTTCATGAATCGGGTTTATATCCACTTTAATTTTCAACTTAAGATTTTTTGGCATTAATGATATCATCTGTACCTGGATAGATAACTGGTTGCAAGAGCATGTCCAGAGGGTAGTTATTAATGGCATATTCTCTAAATGGTCTAGAGTTGCAAGCCGGGTAACCCAGAGCTCAGTCCTGGGACCAATTCTGTTTACCTTGTTCATAAATGATACAGAGGCTGAAATAAATAGTTCAATCTCAGTAATCGCTGATGATACAAAGCTAAATAGGGCAATAACTTTACAACAGGCTATAGTGACTTCAAAAGAAGACCTCAAGGTGTGCATCTGCTATATGGCAGATGAAGTTAAGGGCTGGTTCACACTGGTGCGATTCCAGACATCGTATGTGATTCGCATCGCATTGCTGTGCTGATCACATGCAATGTCTATGCGATGTGAATTCAGCCATGCAAACTATATGGCTGAATTTGCATCACATTCAAACCAAACTCATGCTGGGCCCTTTTTTTTTTTTTTTTTTGTCCACGCCAGAATCGGATTACATGGGTGTTCACACCCATGTTATCCGATTCCTGTCTAAAATCACAGTTCGCACTGCGATCTGAAAACCAATCTGAGGTTGTCATAAAGTTTGTATCGATACCAGCAGCGGTTCGCAGAGGGCAGTGTGATCCGCTGGCGATTCAGGTGCGATGCAGGAATATGCACTGGATTCCCCACATCACACCAGTGTGAATCGAGCTTTAATATTGAAAAATGTGAAGTAATTCACTTGGAATGAAAGGATATGCATGCAAGTTGGATGCTAGGGGGAGAGCTGAGCGACATTGGGATGTAAGAAGATCTGGGGGTCCTGGTACATCACTGATCCAACAATCACATGCAGTTCCAAGCTGCAGCTTGCAAGACCAGCAGACTATTAGAATGCATTGAAAAGCATATTTACTCAAGAGATAAAACTATAATTCTACCACTTTACAAAACTCTGGTTCAACCACATCTTCAGTATGCTGTCCAGTTCTAGTCACCAATCCTGAGGAAAAATGTGCTTGAACTAGACAGAGAAATGCAACAAAGTTAATAAGGGAGCTAGAGAACCTCAGCAATGAGAAACAACTACAAACAATAAACTTGCTCTCCCTGGGGAAGATATGTTTAAGAGGGGATATGATCACAAAATACACATTTTTGAATGGTGAACCAAGCATTGAAAGGAAAGTACTGTGTTCAATCTAAGGTCTCTAAAAATGACATGCGTCCACACAATGAAGTTCAAGTTGAAGTGGTTCGGTCTCAAACTGCGTAAGGGGTTCTTTACTGTTTGAGCGCTAAGGATGTGGAACACCCTTTCCACAGTTGGTAGTGCCAGTGGAGAGTGTAGATAGATTTAAAAACTTTTAGATGTATTTTTTAGTGCAATTTCCAATAATATGAAAAATAGTACTCACAAACACGCACACTCACTCGGAACCCAGCCTTAATGTGACCTATGAACTGTACAACACAATTGAAAAACAAACTTAAATCTTTTAGGGGATGAAGTAAAAAAAAAAACGTAAATAATGTGGTTGCATAAGTGTGCACACCCTCTTATAACTGGGGATTTAGCTGTGTTCAGGATTAAGCAACCACATTAAAACTCATGTTAAATAGTAGTCAGCACACACCTGCCATCACTTAAAGTGCCTCTGATTAACCCCAAATAAAGTTCAGCTGTTCTAGTAGGTCTTTCCTGACATTTTTTAGTGGCATCCTACAGCAAAACATGGTCCACAGAGAGCATCCAAAGCATCAGAGGGATCTGATTGTTAAAAAGTATCAGTCAGGAGAAGGGTACAAAAGAATTTCCAAGGCATTAAATATACCATGGAACACAGTGAAGACAGTCATCAAGTGGAGAAAATATGGCACAACAGTGAACTGGACGTCCCTCCAAAATTTATGAAAAAAGAGAATAAAACTGGTCAGGGAGGCTGCCAAGAAGCCTACAGTAACATTAAGGCTTCATGCACACAGGGCGTTAATTGTTGATTTTTTTCAGCTGTTATCAGCCTTATATTACCAGCGTTTTTGTGTGTTTTTTCACGTTTTTAAAGGGCCAGTGTTTTCGTTTTTTTTCTTCAATTGATCTAAAACCTCCAAAAACGTTGGGGATCAATGTCTAGCCACGTTTTGTGCGTTTTTGAGCGTTTGAACGTTTTTACAGCTCAAAAATGTCACTGCTGAAAACAGTTGATAACAGCCTATGTGTGCATGAACACATAGGATAACATGATGGAGAGTTTATTGACTGTAGAAAAAAACATCTGCAGCTAAAAACAGCTGATGTAAAACAGTCAAAAAATATCCTCTGTGCATGAGGCCTAAAGGAGCTGCTGGAATATCTGGCAAGTACTGGCTGTGTTGTACATGTAACAACAATGTCCCGAATTCTTCATATGTCTGGGCCATGGGGTGGAGTGGCAAGACGGAAGCCTTTTCTTACAAAGAAAAATATCCAAGCCGGACTAAATTTTGCAAAATTTGAAGTCTCCCAAAAGCATGTGGGAAAATGTTATGGTCTGATGAAACCAAGGTTGAACTTTTTGATCATAGTTCCAAAAGATATGTTTGACACAAAAACAACACTGCATATCACCAAAAAAACACAATACCCACAGTGAAGCATGGTGGTGGCAGCATCATGCTTTGGGGCGGTTTTTCCTCAGCTGGAACAGGGGCCTTAGTCAAGGTAGATGGAATACTAGTAAATATTGACACATAACCTTCAGGCTTCTGTTAGAAAGCTGAACATGAAGAGAAATGTCATCTTTCAGCATGACAACGACCCAAAGCATACATCCAAATCAACAAAGGAATGGCTTCATTAGAAGATTATTAAGAATATTAAAGTTTTGGAATGGCCCAGCTAGAGCCCAGACCTGAATCCAGTTTAAATCTGTGGAACGATCTGAAGATGGCTGTGCACGGGAGATGCCCTTGCAATCTGACAAGATTTGGAGTTTTTTTTCAAAGAGTAGGCAGATATTTTCCAAATCAAGATGTGCCGTGCTGATAGACTCATAACCAAAAAGACTGAGTGCTGTTATCAACTCAAAACGTGCTTCTACAAAGTATTAGTGTAAGGGTGTGTACACTTATGCAACCATATTATTTTAGTTTTTAGTTTTACTTCCCTCCACCTAAAATATTTCAGTTTGTTGTTCAACTGAGTTGTTTAGTTTATAGGTCACATTAAGTCTACTTTCACACTGAAACGTTTTCAGGCGCTGCAGTGCTAAAAATAGTGCCCATGCAGTGCCTGAAAAACTCTCCCCCCATTCTCCCCAGAGTGCTTTCACATGGGGGTGGTGCGCTTGCAGGACAGCAAGAAAAGTCCTGCAAGCCGCATCTTTGGGGCGGTGCGGTGAGCGGTGTGTACACCGCTCCTACACCGCCCCCTCCATTGAAAGCAATGGATGGCGCTCCCGAAGCGGCTGTACACTGCCTCGGTTGCGCCTTGCGGTGGCGTTTTTAACCCCTTGTTAAGCCCTTCTTGGGGGTTAAAAGTGCCCCGCTCCCGCCTGCATAGCGGCGTCGTAGCGCCACTATAATAGCGGTAAATCGCTGCGAATTAGAAATGATTTACCGCTACCGCCCCTCCCCGCCCCAGTGTGAAAGTAGCCTAAAGGTGGAAAAAGTTCTGAAATGTTTTTTTTACATCACAAAAACCTGACCTTTTATCTGGTGTGTGTAGACTTTTTATATCCACTGTAAATAGCGTATAATCTCTTAATCCTAAAGACAACCTGTAAGTACAATCGCTCAGCCTATGTTTGCAGAAAAATACATACCAATAGAACTTCCAAGCCCATAGGGCAGTCTAGGGATGTATAGGTTTTAAAAGACTCAATATCTGGGGCACCTACAAGAGCAGATTGGGAGAGGAGGTAAAAAGAAAAGAGAAGCCAGAGAGAAGAGATTAAGGGCTTGTTTACACTTGCTTCAAAACAGAGCGTCAGGCACGCTTTGTTAAAGCTCTCTTAACGCCAGTCAAAGCCCCTGTCACTAAATAAATGGTTAGCTTACAGTCCTGTTTACACCTTGCATTGGCTTTGCTTTGCTTCAGCTTTGCGTCAAACATTATACCCCATGTAGCTTTAGCCATACTTCAAAGCCTCTTCAACGCCTCCATAGAAGTCTATGACAAGGCCTGTTTGAAGCTCGCTTGAAGCACCTGCTGCTTTTCAGAGGCTGTAATTCAGCTTTAGCTTTGCTTTGTTTTTGAGTAATTGCAGGTGTGAGATATCAACAAACACACAGGGCATCAGCCAAGCTTCAACAATGCTTCAAAAGAGCCTCATTGAAGCACCACTGAAGCCTCATTGAATCAACACCGAAGCTTCATCGAAGCACCACCGAAGCCTCAAAAACACATCATAAAAGCTTGTTGAAGCAGTAGGGGCTTTAATGTTTGTTGAAGCCAAAGCAAGCGTAAACAAGCCCTTAGGGTGCAGGAATGAAACAGAAGAAGTAAAGAGAAAAACTGAATGCTTAAATAACAATAAGACCTGCAATAGGGACTGATCCCATCTTGGATCCCAATAGTTTCCTCACTACACTGCAGGAAGGGGAGCATGGTCAGAGCAAAGATCAGGTGTTTACACCAAGCTCCAATGAGGGTTACACAAATACAGTTGCCTACATAAGAGAACTGGTAACCGACCAACTTGAACTTTGCTTAATCCGAAAAACAGTGTCCGGAGATGGGTGCTCAAACAGAAGCGTTGGCCCCTCTTTGGAAACTATTATGCTTTTACAGGTTATTAGCAGTGAAGATGGATGAGGGGAAGAAGGGTTCCCAAGGTGTTAAGCAGGTTCTGGTCCTGGGACCATATGCTGGATCCTAAAAAGTGTGGTGCATACCCTCCATCACTACAATCTGTTTGGAAGGGTATCCCCAGCGATAAGGGATTTACTTGTTTCCTAGGAGAGGGTAATTGGATAAAGCTGCCACCTTTTCTGTAATGTAACAGGGGAAAGGTCCTGCAAGATCTGTAGCAAATGACCGTTGAAGAAATATGTTGGTGTATTTTGGGTACCTTGAATAATGTTCTCCTTTCCCTCAGCCACAGTAGCGGAAGTTTAGGATAATGTCTTTGAGTAAGGGCTCTTTCACACATGCGGAGCCCGTTTTGACGGGCTTCGCTGCTCAGCGGGGATCCATCCGTTTATCCCCGCTGAGCCGACGGATGACTGGACAGTCTCTGCACTTCGTGCAGAGACTGACCTGTCAGAGCTCCATTCTCCTATATGGAGAATTGGATGAGCACGGACCATCTGTCCATGCTGATCCGATCTGATCTGCCAGGTGGATGAAAAATAGGGCTTCCATCCGTCTGTTTCTGGCGGATCGGGTGTCAGCGGACATGTCACTGCTGACATCCGCTGCTCCATAGAAGTACATGGAGCGTCTGTTTGGGTCTGCCTGAAAAACTGACAGGCGGACCCAAACGGTCCGTATGTGTGAAAGAGCCCTTAGGCTCGATCTGCAGGTCTAGGACCATTGGCTTGTGGGCTTGGTCTAAAAGCCCTGGCTCATCAGGTGCTGCAGGAGAGATCTCCTTAAAAAACTCCAGTATGTATAGCCTAATGCCTATTGTGCAAATCTGATCTGGAAATCTGCAACTGTGCCTGCAATTAAATCTATGATCACAGCATATACTTTCATTTTATAACATCTGCATTGTAATACAAACAATAGTCATATTTGACAATCTAATATATGCCTACTTGAAAAAAAATCTCTTCTATCTGCTAGCCATCTCTTTCCATAATTTCCTGGATTTTCTATTACTATTTACATTTGTCTGTTTTCCTGTTTAAAACACATGAAATTCCATTCTTTACTATCCTATGCAATTTTGTGTGCTTTTAAAGGAGACCTATTTGCATTGTGTGCATAGGTACAAACAGGCCTTTTTAAACTATTCTGTCTAGGCCCTTTGTTTATTGGATCATAAGTCTGTATTTGGATCCATATGAATTGGCCTTTTTTTAAGTATTTGTCATTTTAAAAACAAAATAATTAAAAATAATTACATATTAAAAAAAAAACTGAAATGTTTAAAGATTGAGAATCACATCGCTTCCAATTTCTGTTTGTCCAAGTTCAAGTGTTGTCCTCTTACAAACAAAAATGACAATAAAGTTCATTTTCTTGTACTTGGTGGTCTATAGGGTTTCCCATTCACCTTCTAGCTTGATTTAAATTTGCAATAGTTGTTATAAAAGCCTGGCTGTGTGGAGGTGTACAGGAACCATGGGCAGGAAAATAAGGTATTGATGTGTGTTATCAGAACAAAAACATTCAGCCCTTCTCTTGTTGTAGGTCTCTAATCTTCCAGTGGAATGCTGAGTAACATTGATTTGGGTCTGTGTTTGAACAGTAAAGAAAACCATTACCAGCAGAGCGGGGGAGGTTCTGGTTTAGTCTCTTATTTACATCGTTAGTACATCTATTGTATCCTTAACAAACAGGTATAAGTTTTGATTAAAAAACAAAAAACAAAACAGGAAATGAGTGTGATTAGGAAAAAGCAAATCTTACTGTACATTATATATGGAGATGGCACTTACTTGCCTTGTTGTTACATATGGATTACATTCAAGCAGATGTACAACAAACTGCAATAATAAAAAAAAAGGAAAATGTGTGCGATGACCATAGCAATCAGTCATTGGTCTACTGTAATCTCCTAAACCCTCATTGAGAAAAGAACAACCATAAACTGTTGTTGAATTAGAAAGAGTTCAGTGAAGGGCAACAAAATGAATAAACTGGATGGAGGACCTCAGCTATACAGAGAAGAGGTCTCACTTATTAACATTAGATAGAAGTATCGACTCCAGGAGGTAGGTCAAATAAGTAAAACAACGGGAAGTGACTTGAGAAAGATTAAGTTGTTGTCAAATACCAACAAGAAAAGAGTTACTCCCAAATCCTCTAA